>JAODAL010020425.1:0-69454 GCA_025379985.1 Phyllomedusa bahiana
ATTGAATTTTCGCAAGATTCTCTGGGGGGCCCGTAAAATTTGGGCCTTTATTTAATACTTCTTCGGGCTACTTACTTTTTTGAGGTTCTCTGTGATGAAAAGTTTTATCTGGTGATTTTTTTTCCCCTTCCACCTTTGGTTTATATTGGAGTAGTCATTTCATTTTTTGGGGTTTTATAGGCCTCAGAATCAAAATTTGTTTTCCCTTATTTCAGTTTGCGGGAAATTTAACATAAAAAAAAAAAGAAGAAATCTTAAAATTTTTTCTGTAAAACCATCCCCCTATTTTCTTTCATGTGTCTCTTTACCATTAAAACCGTCGATCTTTAAATTGGAGACTAAAAATTCTCTGGATACAGTCTTAGGGTGTTTTTCTTGAAAATTGGTATGTAAAACCCCCAAAATTTATCCCAGGGGGTTTAAAAAGTACACGTGTATAGGTACTGAAAAAGGCAGGTGGAAGGGGCCCCCCCCCAAATTAAATTCCCAAACCATTTCCCGGGGGGTTTAAAGTGAATTATCACTTTTTCATCGGCTTTCATACGGTGGGGGGGAAGAGGGGAACAAAAATTTTCTTTAAACTCTTGAAAACCAAATGAATTCCCGAAATTGCAGGGGGCTTTTTGGGGCTTATTCCCGGGGCCCCCACAATTACACTGGGGTGAAAATTTACCCTTAATCTGAAACAGCCCCTTCATAACAGGTAAATTCTTTCTCTGTTTTCCCAATTTTCGGAGAACTGAATTCCTTACAAATAATTTTCAATTTCCCGGGTTTTCTTTTTTTCCTCATGTTCTCCATACCAGCTTTTTTACCTCTTCCTTAAACAGCGTTTCCCTTGCTGTTTTTTACAATTGTTTTTGGCCCCTTCCCACCATTTTTCCTGGACATCCGGGAATAGAGCCCAAAAACAGAAAAAAACTTTTCTTAACCTGGATCCCAAAATATGTAAAATTTTGCAGTCCCTGAAACTGCCTTAAAGGGACACAATATTTGTGGGTTGTATTAGGTTTTATAGGAGCCAGGCCAAGATAGGCGAAGGGAAAAAGTCAGACAGTGTGAGTGAGCTCTAGCGCTAGATCCCCCAAAGCTGTCCATGCCTACTTACTGGCCCAAGCCTAGGCAGTCGACAAAAAATGGAGGGCGGGCCCTTCACTACCCAAGGGTGAAACACAAAACAAGAGAAAAACAAAACAAAGGGAATATTTTTGGGAAAAACCAGAGTTTAAAACGGGAACTGACCCAAAGGGGAGAAGAGTGGGTGAAGCAACAGTCAAATTCATTCCCTTAAACCATCTTCGGGCCCGCATAGGGCTAGGGGGAATTTAACCAGACGGGTTGTGACGGAAAAAAACCTCTCAACGCCAACATTTTACTAGAATAAAAAGGGGAATATTTTTAAAAACACAGAATGTTAAAGGGAACAACCAAATAATTTAAACAAAAAACCCCCCTTACTTGCTATAAAAAAAAATTTTGGGAATACAAAAGGGACAAAATTAAGTTTTAATTTATTGGTTTGACTTTTAAAAAATTTTTTGGGGTTTATTTTTTTTCTGCTTAAATTTTTTGTAGTGGGTATTAAAAAATACAACCATATTTTGGGGAATATAAGATGCACCAGACCAAAAGACAAACCTAGGTTTTAGAGGGGGAAAATTAGGAAAAAAAAAATTTAAAATTAAAAATTTGTAGTAAAATATTTAACCCCCAAAAATACCCATAATATTTCCCCAAATGTAAAAAAGAATGAAAAACGCACCCTTTAAAAACCCTTTTTTACTTATTTTAAGCTTAAATTTTGGAAAAACTCCTCTAGTCATGGGGGGAAACCCCCAAAGGGAAATCCTCGTGCTACTACCCCAAATTTTTTAAGCTCAGTTCCTCGAATCAACAAATTTTTTATAACTGTCTTTAACCTTTTTTCCCTTAAAAAAGGGCCGTCAAAGGCATTGTGTGAAACTTTTTTTTAAAGGGGACCCCCACAGTCATGAATCCAAGCGGTTTTCCCCCACTCACCAACTGGAGTGAAAAGGGGGCCCCTCTTCTTTCTCAGGATGGCGTCAGATCATGTTTTCCCAGTTATATACTTTTTTTCCCAAATTTTTTTCTTTCAGGGAAAACTTTAAAGGCTTGTTAATTGAAACACCCAGAGGTTGAAAACTGGCTGCGAGCCCCCCAGGAATTACGGCTTTTCATTCTTTTTTTTTTTGGCTTCAGTTCTATTTTCCCCCAAAAAATGGTCAAGCACTAATAGACCCGGGTTCTTTAGAACCCCTTTCCAGGAAAATTTAAACCCCAAAATTTTTTTTCCCAAATCATTTCTTCTTGCCTTTTTTCATCCCCCCAATCCTTTGTCATAAATATGCACAAAACTCCTTTTTAAATTGTCCTTTTGGATGTTTTTTTTTTTTAAAAAAATCGCATTGGTTGCTTTTTGGGTTTGCCTTCTCCCAAAAGAAAGCAATACAAACCGTGTAAGGGGTTTTTTCTAAACCCTGGGTTTTTTCCCCAGTTAGGGTTTTTTGGCACCTTTCACTAAAACCTTTTGGGTTTTTTTGGAAAATTTTAAAGGTTAACGGGACTTATAAAATTATTCCCAATCTGGTTTAAATTCAAATTTTTTTTTTTCTTTGCTCCGTACAAGTTTGAAAAAAGGACACGTTTGGATTCATACTCTATAGGTTTTTTTTTGGGGCAACCCTTTGTTTTGAGTTTGCATACCCAAGGCCCCCCATTTCTTCATAAATCTTTTAAGACCATGAGGGGTTGGATCTTTTTTTTTTTTCCCAAATGTAATTCCAGTGTTAGTAATGGGGGGCATGACAGACAGTACTTCTTACTATCACCCGGGGCTTGGGGTCAAATAGTGGTGTTTTTCATCACCCCCCGGGGTAACACTAACCCCCTGTCACTATTAAAACCCCGGACCCAATTTTTCCCCCCGGGGTGTAGAAGAGGTGGATAACTGTCAAAAGGAGGGCCAAACTTTATTTTGATGGTCCGTTTCGGGGCGGCGCAGGCTGGTATTTTTTTGGGTACGAAAAGGGCCTTCCCCTCTTAATCGGCAAAAATCCAAAATGCAGGGGGTGGTTTTTTCCTTGGCTTGTTAAAAAAAGGGGACCCCCATGTCATTTCGTTTTTATTTTTTTTGAAAAGCTTAAAAAAAAACAAAATTTTTAAAAAATAAAAAAAAAAACCCACATGGGGTTCCCCCCTTTTTTTTTGATCAAACCCCAAAGGTTTTAAAAAAATCATCAGCAGCCCCTACTATTTAGGATGGGAAAATCCCTGGATATCGGTTTTCTTCCCACCCTTTAAAAAAATCAGTCTGCAACTGCCCCAAAACACTTATATCAGGGGGGTAACTAGAAATGGCAGGGCCAAAAAGCAAAACTTTTTCAAAACTATAAAAAAAAAAATTTTTTAAAAATTTGTGTACACCCAAAAAACATCCTACACACGCCCGACACATCCCGCAACGCCATCATGCGCCAGACACATCCCCCACAGGCCCCTAACGCCGAAAACTTTGACACACGCCACTCACACGCCAGACACCTTTCCCAAAACACGCCCGATTTAAGCCAGAAAAACCCACCAAAATGTCAATCACACGCTGATTTTAGTTTGACTGCCCAAAACTTTGGGTTAAACATTAGATTTTTTAAATTTATTTCTTTTATTTTTGGGGAAATTTACCCTCTTCTCCCTGAATGGGAATGCTGGGGAAATTATGTAGTTTTAACAATTGCAGACACCAAGGGACACACACAATAAAAATTATATATATATATTTTATATATATATATTATATATATACACACCACACACCCTTACACACACAGCTATATATTCATACCAAATTACCAAAAAAATTTTATAAATTCAAAACAAGTCCCTATAAACAATTTAAAACACACTTTTATTTCATACATTTTAAACCCTATACAAAAAAAATTTCAGGGCAAACACATCTGTACATTCGTCACATAAAAACCCCCAGTTTTTATTTACCAAAACATTACAGAACACCCCAACCCCCAACATTTTTACATTTCAATAAATCCCCATTTAAAAACCCCATTTTCAGACTTTCCGAGGGGAGCAGACGTTTTGCAGCGGGCACGGGGCCCAGGGACCCAGGGCAGCTTCTAAAAAACCCAAATCAAACTTTTTTCCCCCCGGAATTTTCCCCGGGGGTCCTGGGGCCCGCAGGGCCCTTCTTCCCCACTGCGTCTTTTCCCCAGAAACCCCTTTGGGCTGCCTGAAGGCTTTCATTGAATAAAAAAGGGGGTGTGTATTTTTGACGATGTAAAAGATGTGTGTGGTTTGGATGTGACTGATGTTTTAGATGTGGGGGGTTTTGTGTAATGTGTGTGTTTTTAGGGTTTTGATTGTATGTAAAAAAAGTGTGTGTTTTGTGTCTGTAATTTTGGTTTTATTAAAAATTTTTAATTTTGTGTGTGTATGTGACTGTAGGGAAAAGTTTGTGTATCTGAAATTGTGTGTATAGGGGTGTGATTGTTGTATAGATGTGGGGGCCCCGCGCCACCCGTACGTGCCTCCATCACCCCCGCCCCTGTTACAGCTGTGGTGTCAGGCGGAGTCTAAGGGGGCAGGAGTGAGAAGATTAGAACTTCATAAGGAAGAGGTTCAGTGGGACGTGGTGCTGCAGTGTGTGACAGTGTCTAAGGGAGGTAGGAGCTCTGCGGAGGAGCAGAAGTTCTCGGCAATACCTTAGAAGTTTAAATATTGCTGCCAGCCTTCCTCTCCTCTGCAGGCCTCCTGCCTCACGTAGACACTGTCAGGCACCGCAGCATCGCGCACCACTGAACCTCTTCCTTATGAAGTTCTAATCTTCCCTTAGACTCCGCTGGGCCCTGCAAAATAATATGAAAAAATAATGATGTCAATTAGGACTACCAAAATTATTTATATTTGCCAAGTGCCAGAATAATGAGAACCAGATCATTATAAGGCATTTTTATTATTTCCTGCCTGTAAAGTCAAAAAAACATGGGCTCGGACTTCCAGGGTCGGGGCATCGCGCCTGTCCGACTTTTACATCGGCTCCTGAGGCAGACATTACCATCGGAGTGATATCCCCGCCATCCGAGCCCTCAAGATCTCCAGATTGCAGCGAGGACTAGTGGAGACATCGGGGTATCTGGCCCTGAAGCCGTTTTTCTGATTACTCCCCGGGACCGCCATCTTTGTCCAGTGCCACCTGCGGGAGTGCTTGCACGGAGCGCAGAGCCGGGGCTCTGCTAATCACAGCCAGCAGCAGGTGCTCCAGCGCAGGCACGGAGAAGAGCCTCACCGTAAGGTACCGTGGGGACGTGCGGCAGCAACAGACCCAAGGCTCAGCTCCTGCATACAAGAGGGCTGCTTCCTCACTTACCCTCCCGGAACTGGAGACAAACGGGCGCAGGGCGTGGCGGGCAGCACCGAGAGCTGCAGTTGTGAACTGGCACTGCTCCGCAGTACAGATTGTCTGCCCGCTGTCTGCCCGCTACGGCGGAGACTCGTGGTGGAACGGAGGAACAGCTGTTGCACGCTGATCCTGCTCCATCAAGGGAGAACTCCGTAGTGACTGCTGACCCCGCATAACCTCTATACTGCAAAGAAAGAGGCACGGTGGCTTCAGTCAAAGGACTCAGAGGTAATCCTACTCGGGGTCAGGGAGAGGACGCGAGAGACTGGCATTTAACATCGCCGAGGGATCAGGTCAGTCTGCTACCCAGATCCTGACTCCTAAACTTAAAGGGGTTGTCTCGCTACAATGATTGGGTTTTAATTTAAAGATCTTTAAAAAACAAGCAGCTTTGCAATATATGTTCATTACAAATGTCCTACTGATTTTGAGCTAGCCCTGTTAGTATTACTACATCAGCTTCTCAAATCTCTATAGCAGCCGACCTGTTGATCCTTATCTTACTGGCTTGTCAGGTCTGAATGACTCATCACCTTTGAAGACAGGTCGGAGCAGAGAGCCCCTCCCGCACAGAATGCTTCTGGAGTGGAGGGAGGGGAGGGAGGACTCTGGCGTCTGTGTCCATGCAGCCTGGATTAACCCTGTGTGTGTCTGCTTCCTCCTGCTCTCTACACAGATTAGATGTGACAGCAGTGACCCTGTCTGTTACTATAATCATGATATGTCTTTGGAACTGTGACTATACTAATACTGTACAGATCAGGCATGTGAATACTTTATGCTCTCCTGTATTAGTGAGACATCCTGAGTATAGTAACACTTCCCTTGTTGTTGCTGGAGACTTGTAAGCTAAGCAGGGGATATAGGAACACATGCATCCCCTCTGCTCTATTAGCATACACAGCAGCTTCACAGACCTCTCTACACTCATAGATCAGCCCTCTCACTGTATCAGACCTAGGCAATGAGCACACACAGGTGAACTCTGAGTGCAAACCCCCTCCCCCCCCCTGTATAGAAAGTTACATACTGCCGTGTGCTGATTGGATGGGGGAGAGGGAGGGAGAAGAGACACGACCAAAAGCACGCCCCACCAGTTCAACTTTACCAGTGGACACTGACATGCTGAAAGCTCCGTAATAGAACAACTCCAAGTTAAGGCTCAACGCTCATAACTTAGTGGTGGGGGGGGCTCATGGTTCTGTGACTGGATCAGGATTTAAAGTTAGCATCCTTTCCCCCCACGTGACACAAGTCACCCTTGGATACTGACTCCTTCCACAGTGCCTTTCATTAGTGCCTTGTCCGGCATAATAACTGCATTCCTTTGTTATTGGAAAACAAGTTAGCAGATACTGCCCTTAAGGAAGTTAAGGGAGTGAGACTTACATCATTCCCCCTGCCCCTGACTTTTTCCTTTTCTTTTGAATACATGCTGGATGAGCAGTGGATAAGTCCTACGTTCTATCTCAGCTAAAAAAAACTCTGCGCCACCTGCTGTCAGACTAGTTACCTACACTTCTATGTTAAAATCTAATTAGGATTGGCTGCCATATGTTGTCTGCTGAACAAAGTTGCAGCTACCCGTACACTCTCATCCTGCAGTCGCCCAATTAGACTGTGTTGCCTGCCAGCTATGTAGGTAAGCTAGGGATTCCTGGCGGATCCCCCATATTCTTTTTCATACTAAACGCACTATGATGGCCAACTGCACCTGCAGAAAAAAACAACCTAGATTCCCTAAAATTTCAGTGGTGACTAACTACTTCATTGATCCAGAATACTCTCCTGGCCACACTAATGAATCAAAAAAAATATGACCACAATTCAATACAATCTTCTAATACACCTAAACGCACGCGGTTTCTCAATCAATGGCTAAACGACATAGTGCCGCCCACCCCCCCCGTAAAAAACAAAAGCAATCTCAGCAAACAGTCAACGACAAACCAATAATACATTCAACGGGCTCTTCTTCTATGGCACAGTCTCACCATCACCAAGCAACTAGTGATCATCCACGGGCCCCCTCACCTCCAGCATACAACCTGCAAGCGTCAGCAGAAATGATTCCGTTCACAAGTCTCTACCATTGGCGCAGGAGTGTCCCAGGCTTACTTATTTTTTTCCGCTCTGGCACAAAACTGGCTGGATATTATACAAACCTCCAATATTAAACACCCGTGACCCAAGATTTTACCAACAACACCACAACGGCTTGTTGAGTTGGAAATCCCCGCACTGGAACCACAGAAAAGAATCTCCACAGATTTGAACTTAGTAGTAGCCACCCCCCCCCCACACAGCAAACCCTGATTGATAACTACCAAAATAATAGTAATGACCTGAGAATCGGTGCGAGACCCAGAATACACCGTTTATAGGCATTCCCGAAGCTGTCCCCCTCAGCGACTCGCTCGCCTCTTCCTTGACCATGGACACTTGCCATGGGCCTGGGCCTGGATACACCGAGAGACCCCCCTTCCTTGTAAGAGGGTCCACCGGAATGGTAAGGCTGGGATCAAATAACATGACCTAGCCGTCCAGTGCCAAGTTCCACAACAGGACAGTTAAAGAAAATTCCTCAAAGCATACCGGCAGAGTCCCAAGCTAAGAGTGAACAATGAGCCGCAGTTTTGATCTTTCAGGAATTCTCCTTGCAAGTTGCGCAGAAGCTCAAACATTCCACCCGGTGTGGTCCAACTTCAACATCTGAATGAGAATGGAACTCGGATTCGAATTGCTGTACCTGGCTAAATTAAGAGTTGAGGAGAGAACGGCAAAAGTGTCCATTTACGAACAAGTCTGAGGTATGCAAAGACCTTTCCTCCCCAATGCCACCTTACTAAATCACTGACGCGGCTGTCCAAAGAAGAAATGATGGGACCTTTCCATTGGTCCTTGTGGCAGGTGACGGGGATGGGCGGTCAGGAAAAATACACTTAAAATTCTCCCTCTCTATTCTCTTCCCCATCAAATCCTCCTCCTCCCCCTATCTCTTCTTGCTTTTTCTTCCCCCCTCTCTTGCTCTATAGCTTATATTTTGTTTCAAGGGTGGGGTTGAAATACACAGGCAAAATTTAAAAAAAAAAAAAGTTTCTGCGTCATTAATTTTTAAGTGTTTAATGATAATTTGTTTAATAATGGTGTGGTGTTCCGCCACTGTGGCCCAGCTCTGAAAAGCCAAATCTATAAAGTTCGTGGTTTCAGAATTTTGGCCAACAATAGGCCAAATGTATTATATTTTATTGGTTCTGTTCAATAATAAAATTTTTTACTATTGCGGTGTGTCCTTTCGATCTTGATTCTTAGCACAAATAAAGACAAGATTCTTGGTGGCAATTGTGGCTCCTTGAGGGTTGCGGCTCTCGCCACTCTATGCCTCAGTAAGGTATCGTCGGTGCTCCGCTGGGACCCTACAGGGTGAAACGGCCTCTTGGATGGCTCAATTTCAACAGTGGGACACGGGAAGAAGTGGCTCGAATGTGGATAATGGGATATGGGTCTACCGCATGCCACTTAAGTTTCCGATTCCTGTAACGTTGCAGGACTGAATATCCCAAGAAACGGAGGATAGATTAATGAAATAGCACATGAAACCCCTATAAAAGCGGAAATGTGTTTTTCTTTTTAACAAAAACACATTGGCATGAATGGATATTCTCAACCAAATAAAACCACCTTTGCTGGATTTTTACCCAATATTGGAAAAACTACCATTATTTCAAGATACCATAGAGTATGGCCAATCTATTATTTATCGAAAGGAACCAAATACAAGCTGTAGAAGACCAATATGTCGACCGTGAACGGTACGATTATATATAATGGCGATGGTACGTAATAGCAAATACTACATAAAAATTTAATTCGATTTTTTGCCAACCACCACTGACTTTTAAAATCACAAAAACCGCAGACTAAGACCTTTATAATTATGGGGGACTTTAACGCGTACTTTTGAATCCCAGATAATAATGGAAGACCCCCCAGCCAAGAATGAGACTGAAGCGTTTCCAACCTTCGAGGACCATGGTGTTTTACTTTTGGAGGGCTGACCAACCCACATCCAACGCACATACACCTTTCTCACTCCTCCTGTTCCGATTGCGTCATTCCCCGCGCATAGACATGGCCTTCCAATTGCCTCTTCGCTCTATCACATATTAATTGAACGATATATTCCAATAGTGGTCTCAAACCATGGGCCCCCACAACGGTATCACTTGGGGCGGATCTCCTCCCCTCCTATCACAGGCATCAAGATATCCTGGAGATTTCCCAGCCTATCCTTCCATCCAATCTGAAAGATTTTCAGAGACTTCCTTAGATACATTGGGATGCAGTTTCTTAAAGACAATGCATCCCATACACATATACCCCCTCTTCTGTAGGTTACATGCAAAGCCCTTATAAGCGCGGGCCATATAATACCACACTAATGTCCAGCATGAAAACGGAAACTCAAAAAAAAGAAATTTCCAAGAGCTGCCATACAAAATCTCCGAAAATTTTGCAAAATGAAATAACTCCATAATTCCCATCGCCTACAAACCAACAGTAAGTTCGTGGAGGCGCAAAAATCTCCTGAAATGCATTTTCTCCAAGGGAAGCTCATGCCAATCTAAATATACAGCGAAATCCAATATATACAGATGGGGGAATAGGACTGTTCAAGATCTTGGCAAATACAACAAACCCTGCGTGGTAACCACCAATATCGGCAATAAAGTCCACCTCTTCAGGCCATTCTTGATGGATCATAGGACATAAGAGAGAAATTTTGTGGAGTTTTATGAATCCCTCCTCTCTGGCGCTGATCCTTATAATCCACCAAAAGCTGGACTTCTTTTCTAGAATCTTTGTCCTAGACCGTGGTTTCACCGAAAGCCAAAACGTGCCTTTTTTAGAGCCGAGATTACAGAAGATTGAGGTCCCCGTATGCATGAACGGAGCTGGGCAAAGGGAAAAACATCCCAGGCCAATGGTTGTTAGTTATCCGATAGGACTTTTACAAAGCACAGAATGTTGGAGATAATCCCCCCTCTCCACAAATCAATAGTACAACAAGCTTATTATTCAATCTATACGAGTGAACGCTTTTATGACTCGCCGAACTATACTGCTATTAAAGCCCAAGAAGAACCCTATGTTGCTAACCTCTTATAGACCAACTCTCTATACTAAACCATGACTATAAGATCTTGGTCAAAAATTATGGCTTCTCCTCCAGATGCAAACTTTTCACCAGCCGTAACCATAATCCACTCCGTCGCTTAATGGTTGTATAGCAAACAGGCATTCCTACGAAGAAAGTTCAGAAACGACTTATATCCAGGCCTAACGCAAGAGAAGGACGGAGAGGCGCACTCCGGTGTCCATGCTTCTTTAGCTTAGATGCCGAATAATGCCCTTTTGACAAGGTTTCCATGGCCATCTTAGGTGCCACCCTATTTATTGCGCCGGGGGTTTATTGTGTTGGGGACCGTTCTTCGCCTCTTCATCGCTCATATGCACTCCAAAGCCACGACATCCTTACGATTATTAACCATAAAAATTATCCCCAATCATAGACCTTTACAGAGGGCCAAGATAGGGTGTTCCCACTCTCCGCCCCTGTTAATTTAATTTTGTCTATAGATCCCTCTGTCTCTATCATATAGTCCCCAGTCCCTGATCTTACAAAGGAAATTTCTTCCCCAATTTGGAAAGGTCAATGTTACCAGTTTTTAGCGCTGAACCTTACTTCCTGATGGTTAAAATTCCCAGGCAAAACCAAACCCCTATTCTTGCAAGATAAGGTGAGCCGAACATGATCCCTATCTGTCTAGACAAAAAATGTTCACATATAAAGCAGAATGAATTCTTTTGACAAACCCCCGCGGCACCTCTAGTTTGTCAACGTCCCCCATTCGTTTCGGTGTAAAACACTATAAAAAAAATACATAAGGAATGGCTACAAAATTCCCACAAATTTAGTATAACACGGTTAATCTGGCCAATATTCTTGGATCAAGCTCAAACCATGAAGAAATGGGCCGACCTCCCTGTTATCATTATTCAGGAGATTAATACTAAATCAAAATGAGGATTTCCGCGCCTGATGTAATATATATATTTTCTGATGCATATCCTGTTTTTATTTGAGCCGATGGACTCAAAATTCATCAATATAGGCCAGTTTATATAGGGAGCAATAAGAGGGCACATATGCCCCCCGAGGTTATACAATCCAGCCCCCAACAAGATTTTTCATGTGGTCTGGGATATACCCCAATATAAAACGCCTTAAAAATATCCCTGGCAACCTTGGGGCGTGGTTGTTTAGCAGAATGGTGCACAATCCACAACACGTTTACGGATAGTTCTTTGGATCAGGAGGGTATTAGCCGGGACACCTAACCTTAATAACTTTGGTACACTTAACTTACTACCCGAACTCCCCCAGCGTGAAGATGACAGCTGTCTATGCCGATTTGGAGGGCAAGGTCGGAAAATTAGGCAGATTTCAAAAGATTAAGCCCAGACTACTCCCCGTATTTAATCTTCTTATACGGAACCCTGAATTTCAGTGGGTCAAGCACAGGTGTACCCATTAACGACTGGCCCAGACTAGCCCTACATCAAATAAAACACTTCATACAAAAAAAACCCTGACACTAATACTGCCGTATTCGATCTTCAGTACTGCAGCATCCTTTATCCCACGTCTTGATCCCCGTTTCTTCCAACTCCCTGCAAGCATCCGTAATGTTTTACCACGGTACAACGACACATGCAGCCAGACGACTGGGAAGTACGGTCATTGAGGCACGATTTTAAATCCCCTCCACAAACGAGCACACCCTGTCACCTAAAGATTCTGCTTGAAGATCTCGAAATTTGACCATATCAAACTATATTATCAAAGTTTTTTTTTTTTAGATGGCAGAACAGGTATGCGGATCCTTTCCCCATCCCAAGATACTGGGCAGCAATTTTTAAACGCAAACAAATTCCTAACCACAGCAGAAATCTTTTAGATGTTCCGCAAGAAGTACACAACGCCTACCTTAAAACCAATCAAAGGGCACAGCATTGGGTAGATCCATACGAACACCAATTGCTTCAAATGTGGGTCACCAGCGGCACATTTTTATACCACTGTATTATAATGGCGTGATCCCCCCATACTACAGGAATTTAGCTCCCAATAACCGACTAACATGAAACATCTTTAAACCGTCTCATGTCCGCCCACTCTTTCTATGTTGGGCCAATAGTTTATGGGTAGATACTTAGCAGTGGGACAGGTTACTTGTCCAAATACTGGTAAAACGAATTTTACATATTGTAGGCATCACACGGCCCGCAAAGCATCTATGCAGGTCTGGCATCCGCCCACACCCCCCCACTCCGGACTTATATTCGAAGTAAAACTCCATAATTCTGATAGCACCTGGACTGGTTTGATGCCAACCTTACAAAAAAGGAAAAAACTGTTGAGTAAGTTATTTATCTCACTATTGGACCCGCTATATAGATTATCATTTACCATCATGACCAAAACGCATTGTAAAGCTTAGTTTTGAGGTCACTAATATGGTACAGGAAGACAATTGGCAGGTGTTTGAAACCAATTAGTTTCCAGCGTAGGGTGATTTTCTTGAATGGTACCTGCCGTTCCTGAAGAATCTGTTTTGCAGTGCTTATAGATGTAATTAAAGTGGAACTGGGATAGTGAGATCACAGTTCTTGTGGGAGCGAATAGCCCCACACCTTCAGTCACAGGCTGGGAAGGGGATTCACACACCAAGCCTGAAATCATGTTGAAAGGGTGACTGAGACACACTGCGGATTGAAAGTTATAATCCTAGGTTTGTTATGCCCTTTTTGTTTATCGTAGTTCCATTACCCGAGACCATTTGCTACAAAATGATATGCAAGAAGACTGTATATTGTTTAATTGTTTTGTTTTTGTTAATTAAATTAAGGAAAAGAAAAAGAAAAAACTAAGA
Organism: Phyllomedusa bahiana; assembly: GCA_025379985.1. NCBI lineage: Eukaryota > Metazoa > Chordata > Amphibia > Anura > Hylidae > Phyllomedusa > Phyllomedusa bahiana. Next base: position 13,435 of record JAODAL010020425.1, read on the forward strand.
AATGTCCTTGAGCTAATAACATCAATGTATCCTATGTACATTGAATTTGGTAGTTGAAAATCTCCTGGTTTTTATCACGTAGAAAACTACGTTGGTCGTATCTCAGATCTTGTGTAGAATGTCCGAAGATAAATTTTCTTATTAAAAACAATTAAAAAAAAAAAAACAAAACATGGCGGCTCAAAGGCTGCCTCTTCCAGGAAAAAGCCATTACATTCAAGAAAACATATAAAAGCCAGGACTACAGAGTTATATGCCAACACAAGGGAAACAAAGGGCCTGCATTTTTGAGACATTATCCTTTTGTCTCCACTAAGCTAAAAATTGAACAGTTTGGCCATAATAACCACAGTTTACAATTGGAGGAAAACAGGGAAAATCTTGGACGCCTGAGAACATTCCCAACTGTGAAACACAGGTTGGCAGCCATCATGTTGTTGATTTGTTTTGGCTGCAATGAGGAACTGAGTGCACTTCAGAAATAAAGATGGCAATCATTAAAGAAAGAGATAATGTGTGCAATACTTTAATTCAACATCTCAAGACATTGAGATCAATTGGGCGTGGCGTGGCCTGCAGGCTGCCTGTAGAGGATCACAGAACAGAGCTCCGGTGAAAATCCAGTAAAATATCCTGGAATTATCGGACCTGTCCCCCAGTCCTTCCGACCTTAGGAGGACCTCTAGGTGTACCTGAAGGACCCCAGAGTAAGCGACAGTGCCCATCATTTTGCGCTGCTCCGGTGTGCTATGTTTGAAGATTGGAGGCTGTGGACTCCAGATCTCCGGCGAACAGTTGGGCCATCATTATTCATCCCGCCCATAGGCTGCAGAGTACATGTGAGAGAGTGAGAGGCAGCGGTTGGACAGCGCAGTATCAAACATGTGTCATCCTCCCGGAATGAAGTAAGCGCAGTCCGGAGGCTGCTGACTGGACCGGTTCCCAGAGAGAGACTGAGTCGGATAAGAGTGCCTTCGATCAGAGCGCCTGGTCCCCCACAGAAGCGGAACATCGCAGCGCCACAAAAGCTGGAAGACAGGAGCAGCCAGGTACCATGGGCCCTCTTATAAAGAGGGGTAAAGTATCCCTCCAAAATATTATAGGATCTATCTTGGACTTACTAAGTCACCATCCAGCCAACCTACCATAGCCCATGACGAGGGGCATAAGCAGGAAGCCACCAGACGCAAGCAGGGTCATTGCAGCCCCAGGAAAAAGTAATCCTCATCGACACTTTTATTAAAACTCAAGAACTGGGCCTCCCCTAGCCGCCTGCTTGCAAACAACCAACCATCAGCAGACGCCATAGCCAGACAGAGGAGAGGGGGGAGCAGGCATGCAGCCCTCTCAAGCTGTGCTGGACACAGAAAAAATAGGGGGCACATTGCGGCTGTCAAACCTTTAACAGTCAAATTGTTTATTTCGGGCCGCCCAAAAACCCTATGCATGCATATGGACAAAGTGAGGGGAACCAAAGGCAAACCTAGGGAGCGTATTGGGGGATGCTAAAAGCGCCCCCAAAGCGGGCAACCACACAAGCAGAACAGATAAAAATTTTTCAAAAGGGTGGGGATGGGGAAAAAACCGCAACCAAAAAAAATGTCCATACAAAAGGTTTCCCCCCGAAAAGGCAAAAGGGAGATGAGCCAAAAGGGGATTTACTGAAACCTAACCCCAAGGGGGCTTGACCCAAATTTTCTCTCTCCTCCTGTTTTGTAATAAAAAAGCTCCCCGATCCCCACAACCTCTGCCACCGGACCCCTCATCCCTTTTCACATGAGGTCCTAATTACCGTGCCCCGGAGCCATTTTGACGCCGAAGAAAGAAAGGGGATAAAATAAGAAACACCGGCTTTCTTTTTACCCGATTATACCAAGGCCCAAAAAAAAAAGGGAAAATTCACCTCTGAAAAAAACGCTTGCTGGAACTTGGCTTAAATACCGATGCATACCCAAACCGCGTGTGCAAAACCGGGATAAGACTTTATTTTTACTTTCCGAGGAACGAAGACTCTGGACAAGCCAATAGGAACGCTGACTGGCTCCCGATAGTACCTTGATTTGGGAAGATGCTAGCTTCTAGTTATGTTTGGACCCGGGTGGCTTCCGGTAACTTGCCTGTTGTTGGTTTAAAGGGGGCCTTCACCCTGCGTTTACTTTTTTAATTTAACTTTGTATAGATTTCATGAATGGGGCATTTGATGGGGGTTTTTGGGTCAACTTCTTTTTTTTTTCCCGGGGAAAAGGGGGGAACTTTTTTTTTTTTTCCTCCCTCGGCCCCTTTTTTTTGTCTTTTTGGGGGGAAATTATAAGCTCTATCCTTTTTGCTCGCGGGGGTGAGCTATAATAAACAGGAAGGTGCACCCCTAGGGAGTGAAGGTTTTGACTCACCTTTTGGGGGGATGGGCGGGGTGGGCGGGGGGCAGGAATTCTTTGTTGTTGCTTTCCTGTTTTGGTCCCGGGTTGAATTGGGTATAGGGGAATCCATGGGTCCCAACGCCCCGGGGCTCGAAACTGATGGATATTTTTTCCTGGGGCTTTTAAAATGGCAACTTTTTTTGGTAAACTCTTGGGAAAATTTAGGGGCCTAAATTTTAAAATTTAAAAGAGCACTGGTCTTTTTAAATTTTCTCTGACCCAAAAATCCGTTTTGCATACGCAGAAATGCATCTTTGGGGCAAAAAATTATGGCCTTTAAAGGGCCCGAAAGGAAAAGGCTACCATGTGGGTTTCTCTAATTATGCAAGAGGGTTTTTTTCGATTTGGGGGGCAAAAAATCTTCCCTTTCAGGTTTGCATGTCCCATGCCCATCCGGGCCCTTTTGTAGGATGAACACTAATTGTGGGAAAGAACATTGGGGGTGGGGGGGGGGGGGGGGGTTAATTCCGCCACCTTTCGCGGGGCCTATTGTGGACCAACTTTCGGCCCTTCTGGCACTTTACCCTAAATACCCTTTTGGGGGGGAGGCGTTTTAAAGCAACTAAGCCCGGAGTTAGACAGACGGGGGCCCCCATATCAATGATCCCACCTTTTGCATGGGCGGAGTCTTTTAACTCCGAGGTATGGAGATGGAGGGATCCGACGACAGGCAGCTTTTGTGCACTCACGACCGCGAGGGGACTCCCCGGGATCACCTGGCGTTTGCTAGTAAGACATCACCCAGGTGAAAAGTGCGGAAAATTACCTCGGGGATTTTTCTGACCATGCCCCCTTCTGGGGAGGGGGGACCAACCTTTTTTTTGGGGGGAAAAAATGAGGGGGTTTAAAACCCCCAAATGGCTCCAAGTCCCAGTGTGGAGGAAAGGTGGGGGAGCATTAATAGTTACTGGGGGATCAATGGGGGCCCCTCTGCCCTTAGTAGAAAGGGATCCTTTAAGGGAGTACCAGGGGGGTCTTTTTCAAGCTTTTCCATCATGACAGACCCTCAATCAGTGTCGGGGGGGTTGGGGTGGCTTTGCCCCCGGGGAGTTAAGTATGGGAACTCCAATGAAACCAAGAGAAGGTGGGGGAGGCACAAAGGGGGCCATAAGTTACACCTTACCCAATACATTCAGAAGAGATTGCTGCTTCACGGGACACAGTGTTTATTGAGGGAACAAAAAAAGGGAGGGTTTCACCCTTTTTTGGCAAAAAAAAGAGACCCCAAAAGTGGGTTCGGAATTGTAATCCAAAGGGGGGGATGGGGATTGACCCGGTGGGCATTTTCGAAAAATTTGCAGACATTTTCAACTTTATATTCCTCCAAACTCGCTAATCAACCGAAATCAGGGTTTCCCCGGTTTATTCCTCCCCCGGGAATCGCGGGGGGGAGAGGGGGATCCCAGCAGGGGGCCAAACCCCACAAGAAAGATCAAGAGCTATGGGCAGATGCCACAGGAGGCCCCCCCCGGATGGCATACCAACAAAGGTTTAAGACTAAGGGGGGGGTTGGGGCCCCCAAAAAGGGGGTATACAAGGCTGCTTTGAGGGTGGCAGCACCCCCCTTTTCAATACGAAACGATAAGGGTGATCCAAACAGGGGAGGCCGCCGACTTGTGCCAATCTACCGACCTATTTCTCTCATAAATATAGATGTTTAAAGTTTCTCTCCAACATACTGGCGGTTGAGACTCCGTTCATCATTTTTAACAATTGTGTGGGTGGAGACCATCCGGATACATCGGGAAGTCCACGGACATTACTTGCGAAGGTTGTATACTAACTTACAGTAACCCATAGATAATTCTGGCTGTAAGCTAAATTCTACTTGATACACGATAAACTTTGACTCGGTGGAGTGGAGAGGAGTGGCGGTGTGGGAATCCGTGGGCTTTCCCCGCAGAATTCCTGAGGTGATTCGAATCCTGTATGGGAACCAACGGCCAGAGTTCTTCTGAATGGCAATCAGATCTCACCATTTTTCCTCTTTGGTAGGGGAAACCAAGGCCCCAGGTGCCCCCTACCCCTTTTTGTTTTCCTGGCTAACGAACCCTTATCACTCCTCATCAACATACGACTCACGGATAGAGGATGGAATATAAAGGGGGTGAGCGAAAGTTCCTTTATATGCCGTAGATTTAAACCCGGCGGATCCCAAGCTTTCCCTGAGGCCTCTTGGTGTGGTTGAAATACTTTTGGGGAGCCTTCTCGATCTGAGATTAACTTGCCAAGTCGTAAATATTCCCTGTAGTCAGATCCAACCAGAGGCGGTAAACTGCGAGTAGCCAACTTGGGAGCTCGACCAATTTTAAATAACCTTGTAAACAGATTCCATAGGGACGTGCAGGTTTTCATAGCCCTTAATCTTTCCACTACGATACAAGAAAACACTAAGAAAGCTGACCGCTTGAGGTCCTTTCCCATTGACGTAAGTTGGGCGCATCACTTATAAAAATGGGGATTTTACAAAGTTATTGTACTGTACAGCGGCTCCCAGTATGATCCCTCAATCCCACTTCCACCACACTGGATAAGCTAATTTTAATCTTCCGCTGGCTTGGGGGTACTCCCTAGAAAAAGGTAATTCCACATTGAAGGCTCTGATGAGGAGGGGGGTTGGCACTCGCCCAGACCGATTTCTACATTTATCATGTGGGCCTGTGCTTGTCATATGCTGAAGGTTGATTGGAGCTGATTCGCAACAATCCAGCATGGTATTTAGCTGCACTGATAGGGTCTTATGAGGCATTGTCCAACTTGGTGAAGGCAAGGGAAGTACCAGAAGCAATCTACAACCACACACGCTACTAAAGGCAGTGACAGTGGCTGTTGGAGAAAGTTTGTAGGCATATATCGAGGTGAGCGGGATCGGACACCAGTCGCATACATCCCTTTGTGAGAAATGATAAGCTCCCGGAAACTTTCCTCTCAAATGGATTTGAAATCGGCCAAGGAAAGGAAATAAATTACCTGGGGACAGCTGTATGTCAAAGGCCTTCCTAAGACTTCCAGGAACTGTGATAACGATTGGGCTAATAGAGAACCCTTTTTAGATATTTTCATCTCCCACCGCTTGTTTTTAAACAGTCGGAGTGGCCATATTCCATTGGCTCATGTGATACCCTGGAAACAAGTACAGAAGGGAAAATCCAAGAACCAGACTCCACCTTTACAGAAATATCCTAATTACAACCGTCACCCTTTGGAGCTCATTTGAAAGATGGCGGAAGAAATCCCTAGTTTGGCGGCTCATCATGGTGGAGGAACTACAACGACATGAGGGTCCACAGTGATCATGCAAGAGACCATCTGATACAAACATATGGCTCCATAGACAGTCTAATATTACACCTCCAGACTGGCCCACATGGGTAAATAGCCCAACCCCAGTTTGCACTAATGTCATACTGCACAAGGGCTCCTTCCTCAATATGACTTGGGAATGTCCTGTTGTCAGGTTTTTTGGTCTGATTCCACGATTTATTAATGAAAGTTGGTCTACGGAGTCTCCGCTCCAGGAAAATAGCCTTCATGGCCTAGTGGAGGAATTAATTCAGACTAAAATATGAGCTCCAAGCTATACAGATTATTAATGTACTTGTCGCCAGGAAGTGTATGCAGCTAACTGGAAGGCCAATCCAGCCCCTTCCTTAGCACAGGAAGCCATCTTGCCATTGTTTAGACTTACAAATGAGGCTAGGAATCCCCATACAGGTTCCAAGTACATCTGGAGCTTGGTGGATTGAGGCCCATCCAAGTTAGTTAAAATGGATGTATTAATACTCAGAACTCACAGACACCATACAGTCCTCAATGGCCTCGGCCCGCCAGCCTCCTCCCTCTCCCTGTCCAAACCAGGCTGGACCAACGTTACAATGAAATCATCTTCGCAACCACCCCTGGACATGTTTTGGCACCACTCACACACCCGCACCACCAGAGTCACCTAAACCGCCAGCCTTGGCACACAGACCCTCAGACTCCGTTTCCCCCTCCAGCGATGTTTCCAGGTTGTGCTGAGCGTCTGTGGAGAAATCACACTACCTGCAGACTTTCTCCCACTACAAATTCATGCTCACTTTATTCACACAGCCCTTCACTGTCGCCAAACAAAAATCTTCACCTCCCTCCTCCCACACTACACAACAACCCAAAACCATCTTTGACACTTCCTCTCCCGCCTAAGGCGCTAAAGCTCAGTGCCACCGTCAACCGACCTCTGTGCTAAGACCTGCCCACCCACACTCACTTCAACGACAAAATGTTGAAAAATATCCGCAAACATCACATCACAATCCCCAAATTATACCCATCCTGTCCTCACCCCGCACATCCTCTAACTACCGCAGCCCTTGACCACGACAGAGAAGAAATGTCCAGCTTCTCCTTCTTGCTCCGTCCCACCAACCTAGCTCTACTGTCCCCATTCCATCCCACCTCGTCCAGACTATTTCCTCCACTGTCCTCTCTCACCTTTACAGCTAACTGAACCTCTCTCTCCTCCACGGAATCGTTTCCCGTCTTTCCTTCAAACCACGTGAACCATCAAAAACCCTTGACCAAAAAGCCACTCTCTGGACCCGTCCGTCTATAACTACCGACCATCTCTAACCTGCCCTTCATTCTCTAAACTCCTGGAAAACGCTTGTCTACACCTCGCCTAATCCGCTACTCTCTGCTAACTCTCCATCTTGACCCGCTCAATCAGTTTCCTCCAGCACCCTACACTTCCACGGAAACTCCTTAGTTAATGTCCATAATGACCTCCTAGACAGCAAAATCTCAGGTAACTACTCCTTCTTAGCTTCTCTTGGATCCTCTGCAGCATTTGAGACACTTTTTTTTTATCACCAACTCTCCTCAGCATGCCAGCACCATTGGATTGGCCTCCCAGACCTCCGCTCACTCGCTTGGGTTCTCTCGTCCTATCCTCTCTGAACCCTTCCTTCTATGACTCCGTTTTGTCTGGTTCCACCTCCTCCCCTCTTCCTCTTGCTGTTAGTTCCCCTAGGGATCAGTTCTAGGTCCTCTCCTTCTTTTCAATTGTACACAGCCCCCATTGGACAATACCAGCAGTAGAAGTTTGGTTTCCAGTACCATCTCTATGCGGATGACACCCAATTATACACGCTCCCTCCCGTACATCACTCCAGCCTTTGGCTACAAAACAACCAGTGACAGTCCCTGTCCCGCAGTCTCTGAACATCATGTCCTCTCTCCAATCTGTAACTAAACCTCACTATGACTAACTTCTTGTCTTTCCGCCATCAACGTAACCCACCCCCCCCCTGCTATTAACTGTATCTGTATTGGTACCCAACCATTTCTCCTAGCAGCAGGCCCGCTGTCTAGGGGTTTTATTATTTTGATTCTGACTGACCTCTCCCCATATATCCAATCCCTTGCCCCTTCCTGGTCACCCTGCACCTCAAGGAATATCTCCAAAATCCGTCCATTTCTCACTGTGGAACGACCTCAAAACTCTCATTACTCACTGCTCTTATTCTTTCCTCGTCTGACAAACTGCAACTCCTTGCATAGCGGTCTCCCCTCTGCAAACTCATCACTCTTCTGTCTGTGCCCCTCTCCAATCATCCCAGAATGCCGTCAGCCAGGCTTGTCATGTCTCTCCACCGCTATAGACTGATGCCCCTTCAAACCCGTGTCAGTCACTCACTAGTTGCCCATCCAGTTCAGCATACAGTATAAAACTCAGCACTCTCACCCATAAAGCTCTCCACAGCCTGCTCCTCTCCTTCCCTAACATCTCCTCCCTAATCTCCTGTCTACCGCCCTACCCGTAGCTCTCCGCTCTGCAGATGATATCAACACATTCCTCAATGCATCCGAACCTCCCATCCCCCCTACAAATTTCACAACGTGCGGCAACCAATTCTCTGGAATATGCTACCGTGGCGATCAGCACATTCACAACCCTCACAGTTTTAAAGGAGGGCCCTGAAAATACATCTTCTTCGTCTGGCCCACCAAGATCCCCTTCTGCTATCACACAACACTGTCACTCCTGCACTGGGCACTCACAGGCACTTATCTGTATATAGTTGTAATGTCCTGGGTTGGCAGTTCATCCATTTTCATGTAAACCAGCCCCTATTTATTAAACATGGCCTGGACCATGTAAACATGCACTTCTTACCGTAATGTTTCACCACCCATACACCCTATTAGATTGCAAGCTCGTTCACTCCATGGCTCCTCCACACCTTGTGTCTCGAATTTATAAGTACTTTAAGTGTAAAGACCTGTATGGTTTACCCTTGAATTTTTGTAAAGTGCTCTGCGGAAATATGTTGCGCTATAGAAATAAAGATTAATATTATTAATACTAGCTGGGACCCCGGTGGGGTAAGAGTTAGTTGTTGCGATAAAATGTACTGGTCCAGAACAATTGGTGAATGGGTTGAATGTGTGTCTGATTTTGCATCATAGTATATGAAGCAGCTCTCTGTGCTCCAATACAAGATACGGCATATACCTGAAGCTAGTCCTGTATACCGTCTTACCTACGACTGACGTTGAAAAAAAGCTTCAAATATGATATATTGTTTAATACTGGACATGTAAGTTTTAGTTATGTTATGGTAATCATAAGAAGATAAATAAAATGCCTGACTGTGGTGTAACTTTTTTCTGGTTTGTTTCTTTCAAAAAAATGTTAATGAAAAACTTTCTTAAATAAATACTTTACTTTAAAAAAAAAAAAAAAAAAATTAGTCAGAAAGTTAAAGCTTGGTTGAAATGGGTCTTCCAAATGGACACTTCCCCCACCAATACCAAATGGTTTTCAAATGGCTTAACGAAAACCAAAGTCAAGTTTTGGAGTGTCCATCAAAAAGTCCTGATCTCTCCTTTTAAAAAAGTATGGCAAAGCTAAAAAGGCGGGGGTTGCGATAAAGGGAAAACCTACAAACTTTGGCTCATTTTACACCACTTCTGTCAGGGGGGCATGGTCCAAAATTTCCTACCAAACTTTTGTGAGGTTTTTTTGGGAAGGAAACCCAAAACTTTTGCCCCCCAAATTTCATAAAATTAAGGGAAAAATTTCCCCCAAATGCAAATGTTTTTTTTAAACTTTTGATTTTTTTGAAAGAAATTTAAAAATGCCTTAAAACGGGGGCGTGGCCTAGACCTGCAGGAGTGGGGGCGGGGGGGGGGGGGGGGGGGGGGGGCACGGGGGGAAGGGGAAAGGGGCTCCTTTGGTGGATTTAGCTAACTCGGCACTTCAAACCCTAACCTTGCCTCAGAAGGGAGAAAAAAAACATATTAAAGAGGGGGGGAAACCACAGTCGGGAAAGCCCCCCAGTAAATTTTCGCCCGGAACCTGTAAAACCCGGGTTTTTCCCCGAGGAGAAACAGGGGCCCCTTTCCGGGGCTGAGCACGCACCCCCGGGGTTCTGCTGTGAGACCCTTTAATCCACCGCCTCCCCATCCCCGACCGCGAATCCCAGGAAACCCCGTGCCTCGGGGGGACTCGGGGGTGCCCCGGGGCCCTTTCCGCCCAAATCCCCCCCCGGGAAACAGTGAGGCGGAGAAAGGGGGGGCGACGGGTTTCGAGAGAGCCCCCGGAGTCTGGGGGCCCTCCAAGGGCCTTTTACGGAGGGGGAGGCTAGGGCCCGGGCCTGCGACGGCCCTTCAGGTAGGGAAAAATCCCCCTGCAAGGGTAGCACACCCTCGGGCCCCAAATCGCTTATTAGCAGGGGGGCCCACCCCAACATCCTTACCTGCCCGCAAAAGGATTTAGAAACACTGGAACCCGGCCATTTTTCCACCAGAGTGCCCCGGGCCGTGCCCAAATTTTTCCAAACCGGCCACTCTCAAAACCGGGCAGGAAAGCATAAACCTGCATCTTTGGCTCATATATAAAAATTTACTAAATTCCCCCCCCTGCAAAGTCTCAGTAAATTAGCTGTGAAGCTTAAAAAACAGCAAAAATTTTACTGCCCCTCTTAAATTAAAACACAAGGCCTGCATACTTTTCCTTCTCCCATAATAAATGTGAGCGGCCTTTTTGGACCGGAAACCGCGAACCTCTTATTCGACCGCACTCGGGTTTAAACTTTCCACGAAAAGGGACATTTTTTCCCTTTTCCTCTTTATGAATGAACCCCGTATCTTTGCACTCTTTGAGTATACCCCCCCCGATCAAAAAAAAATCCAAAAAAGGCTTGCTGATTACTTTTGGCAAGGGTTTTCAGGCCCAATTCCATTTTTACATCCTTGTTAACTTTAATACTGAAAAGCCCCATTCACAAATTCTCCAACAAGCAAAAATTTTTCTGCTGCTTTTTACACAAACCCCAAAAAAATTAAAATTTCCATTGTTTTCATAATTTTGTTTTTTGCATTTCCTTAAAAGGCCCCACACATTAGTAAAAACGCCCCCCCCTCACCGTTCCCCAAAACGGAAACTCAAAAGTAAAGGAAAAAAAAACCGTTTAACCAAAAACCTTTATTCATCCCGTTTCCCACACAAAGAAGCATGCAAAAGTGCCTCGAGGAAATCTAAAACGCAAAAAACCAATTTAAATTTGCCCCAAATTTTTCCCAAACACCTTCCCCGATCTAAAACCCCCAGGGGAAGCCAAAATCCTTTCTCCAAAATCAGTCCCCCCTCGCCCAATCAGAATGGGGTCCAGAACACCGGGGAATTTAACAGTTTTAACTTCCACAATGGAGTTTCCCCTCGGGCGCCTTTTCTCACCCTTTTCCCTGGCCCTTCACAGGGGATATCAAAAAAAAATTTTTCCCTAAAAATCAAATCTGATATTAAAAACCCTAGTTCTAGATTTGGATAAAGTGGAAAAAAAATGGGGGAAACCCTCACTCCCCCTCCCAAAACCCGCTATTGATCCCAAAAACAAAAGTAGAGGAAGAAGTCCAAAAATTGTGTCAAAGCTTCTGGATCTGGAAGATAGGCCAAAAGAAAAAACATCAGAACCCCCCGGGCATACCAAAAATAAAGTTTCCAAAAAGGGGCCCTTTTTCCCATTCCCTTTAACAAAAAGATGGGCTATGGGCATTCCAGACCCTCCCAAACAAAATCTAATGATAGACGGACCCCATCCCCTTTTCCCGAAACCAAAAAAACCCCCCCGGGGCTACAGTTCCACGAGATGTAATAGCCCGCATTCATTTCTTTAAAAAAACTAAAGTTTTAACTTCCTCAAGATTCTCCCAAACCCCACATCTCTCGGCCCAAAAAGATTTCCCAGCCGTTAATTTTTTCCTGTCTGGGGGCCCGGGCCCAAAATTGCTCAAAGGAAAAAGGGAAATTCCCACCCCCCTTAAACAAAAATTTTAAGAGAGAGAATATAGGATACCTTTGGGGGGTTTTTTCCTCTTAAGCATTGACCTCAAAAGTTAAACTTTACTACTGTCTGCACAACCCCTGCAAAAATGAAAGAATTTTCTTCTGACCGGGGGTTTTTTCTTACCTGCCCACTCCAAAAACCCCCCAAAAAGAAAGGCCTACCCAGGCCCGGGGAAAGCTAAAACCCCCAAACTCGGGTCCGAAAAAACCAAGGGGGTAAAAACCCTCGTTTTGAATGCCTGTTAGTCCCCCTCAAAAAAGGGGGGTTCATTTCCTTTTTTTCTTACAGGCCCTACCGGGATTTTTAAAGGGAAAGCTCCACTTTTTCCTTTTGTCATTTAGACTTCCCCCTTTGATCCACTCCAAGTCCCTTTTGGAGTTTACCTCTCACCTTGACTTTTCATTTTGGGGCTTCCGAAAGCTATAGTTCTTGTTCCCAAAGGTTTCCTGTTCATACCCCCTTTTTTACCAAGTGGGCACAATGTTTTTTGGATAAGTCCTAAAAGGGTTTAAAAACACAAATTTTCTTTTAATTTGGTTTTGCATGTGGGTTTAAAAATTTAAAAATTGCCAATCTATGTCTTGCAAATAAAATTTTTTTTCCATTAAATGTAAAGGGCCCTTTAAAATTAACCTTGAAAAAGGAATGAATGTGGAAGGGGGTTTTTCTTAAGTCTGGCCCGGGAAGGTGTATGTCGCAAGAGACCATCTCTGCAAAAAGAGACATATTTAGGCAAAACCCAAAAAAAAATTTCCCCTTAAAACCCCTTCCTTTTCAAACCGGCTGGCCCTTTTAAAAAAAGCGGGTGTATCTTTTTTCATCAAAAAATTTCTTTTTGCTTTTTAAAAACTTTTTTCAGTAAATTAAATAGATTTTTGGGGTGATTTGTTATCCTAAAGTGGCCCTTAAAACACATTAGAATATCCCTTTAGTTGCATTTATCCCTTCCAAATACACCAGTTATCCTTCAAAACCCCAAAACTCTACCAAACCCAAAGGGGAATATTTAAAAGGAAATCTCATAAAAATGCGGTGTTTTTAATATAGTCATAGATAAATCCAAAGAAAAGTCTGGAGGGGGGTTAAAAAGATACTCCCTGTGAAAAAGAGAAACCACATACGGGGGAAGGAAAATTTAAACCAGGGAACCCAGGGCGTTTCCCCCATCCAGGGGGAAAAATGGTTTTTACCCACTACTAAAGGCAGCAAAAAACCCCCACGCGGGGAATTGAATTTTTTCCTCCTCAACAGCCCAAAACCCGCCCAACTAGTACCAGCCCCAACAATTGGTTTTAAAACCTGGCCAACCAAAAACCCCGGGTTTAATTCAAAAATTAAAGCCCAAATTTTTCTTCCTCAAAAAACGCCCCCCCGGCCCCTCAAAAATTTTTTTGCTCAAAACCCCCAAAAACCTTTGGGAAAATTTCTCAACGCACTTACAGTTTAAATTTTTAATATAAACGCTCCCACCCCCCTTCTGCAGAATCCCTATGGGTGCGCACAAAAGGGGTTTTAAAATTCGCGGTATCTTATCTCTATACGGCCAGGAAAAAAACCCTGGGGGAAAAAAAATATAAATGAGTTTTTTAGAAAAGATCAAAAACCCTTATTCCCAGTTTAAAGAAACCCCTTCACAAAACTTTTAAAAGAAAAAAAAAAAAAAAATTAAATTAAAAAGCCAATTGATACTATACACTTACAACAAAAATAAAGGGGAACTTAAACAAAAAAAAATGGAATTTTTATCTGCGGGGTTGACAGACCCAGAAAAATTTTAGCCAAAAAGCCCAAAGGGTAATCCCAAGCAAAGGCAGGGTATACCTTACATCCCAATGATTCACAAAAAAAAATTTATGGGGTCCTCGACAAATACCCGAATGCCTTTCCCAAAAATTTTACATTTTCCTTGTACAATCTTAATCTTGCCCCCCAAAATTTATGGGTTTGGTGAAAAAATGCAAAATATCAACTCCCTCTTGGGGGGAAATCCCCCTTTCCCCCTCCCTTGACTTGATCAACTATCCTTGTTTAAACCCAAACCGTTACTTCTCCTGAGATAGAAAAACCATAAAAACTTTCTTAAATGTAAAAAAATTCCCCGGGGCCCTGATGGGTTCACCAATGAGTACTTTAAATTATTAAACCTTTCTCTCACCCCATCTAACCAAACCCTTTTCCCAAACCCAATTTTTTCAAAAAAGAACCCCCACCAAGGAATTACTCTGTGCTACAATTGAAACTACCCCCAAAACCCGGGGGAAAAACCCCCAGTTTTAAAGTTTCCAATTATAGACCGATCTCACTACAAAATTTGGATAAAAGTTTTTTTTTCGAAAAATTCTGGCAGATAGCTAAAGGGAAATTCTTCCACCCTTTGGTTTCATAAAGATCAGGGGGGATTAGGGGAAGGGGAAGGCAGAAAAGGGAATGGAATTAGACGAGTCCCGGGATATCCTCCAAATAGCGTCGAAACAAAGGTTTGGGTTTTTTAAACTCCTATCAAGTTTGGGGGGAAAAAGCTTTTGCCAATAAATTTGGGAAAATTTATAAAAAAGGGTATTACAAAAATTTGGATTTGGGGGTTTAATCTTGTCTCCCAAACCTGTCTCGTACACTATCCCATTGCCAAGTCTATGCATCGGGAAATTTTTTCTCCAAAAAAATTTCAAACCCCCAAATTTGGCCCACTAGAAAAAGGGTGTCCCTTATCCCCCCCTTATTTATGATCTTTGTGTCAAACCCTTTTTCTGAAAACATTAGGAAAACTAAAAGTATCACAGCATTAAAAGTTTTAATAAGGAAAACCCCCAAAATTTTGCCTTTAAAGCAATTTAATTTTTAATAATGACACAAAAACCTGAGTCTTCAATTCTCCCCTTTCCCTTTTCCCTTTTCAACGATACGCAAAATGTTTTCCTAAAATTTTGAACTTTAAAAAATTTAAAAAAATCCGTTTTTTTACCCAAAACACGGTTTCTACCCCCCTTAAAAAACGGGTCTCCCGAATGAGGGTTTGTGTGGGGAGGGTACTTTTCCTTTCCCTATTTGGGGATTAGAATATAACCGGACCCAAAAAAATACCCTATTAGGAATTTAGAAGTCATACCTTCAATTTTCCCGGGGGAAAATTTTTAGGCTCGCCAAACTTCCAATTTTCATGGTTAGCACGTATAAACCTTGTTCCCAAAATGCTACTTCTTCCCGGTTTTTTTTACATAGCAAAATCACTACCGTTTATTTCCCCAAAATTTCCCTTTTTGAAACCCAAACTTCAAAAAACTTTAATTTAAAATTTATTTGGGGGGGGAAGAAGCCCCAGGTTTCTGAGGGAAAAACCCATATAGGAAAAGTACGGAAAGGGGGGGTTTTCTTCCCTAATCTGTCAAAAACAAATTGGCCAAAACTATCTTGGAACCTGTGTTTTTCTTTTGGAACTTTCCCCAAAATGCATCACTGGTCGATCATTGGGGGAAAGCCATGATCCCGAAAGGTTCATTTTTAAAGGGGGGCTTAAAAGCCATGCTGTTCGGAAAACCCCCCTGCAACCCATGACCCCATTATCCCCTACAATATAAACCAAAGGGATAGGGTAAATTTGTCGTTGATAAACGATTAGTAACAAAATGATAGACGCCATTTTTTTCCCTTTCAGTGCGGGAAATCATTTTAACCTAAAGCCTTTTCCCAAAAGCCCCAGTGGATTCAAAAAAGGAAAACCAAGAGGTAGGGGATTTTTGCCCTTTTTAAAGGGGCCCCATTTGGCAAATTTTTTTTAATACAGATAAGACAATTTAAAACCCGACTCAATGTCTCCAATTACTCCCCAAGCCACTCACCCCTACGATTTCCTCCCGGCAGGGAGGGGGTAACAAAAGAGGGTTGTCTACTGCTTTTTAGATCTTTTAAAAAATACAGACCTGGGGTCCAAAACCCAAATCGCTATTAAAAAAGGGAAATTGGAAAATTTCCCGAACATATTCCCAATAGAATGGATACAAGCAGCGAATTTTAGTTTCCCCCAAAAAATTCCCCGATGCGAAAAAATGTAGAACTCACCAGAAAAAACCATTTTTCGATGGTATCTGAAAACCATGCGAATCTCCCTTTTTCCTTTAGGAATTTCCCATTTCTGTTTTGGGGACAATGCGGAATAAGAGGGATCGCTGTAAAACATGGGTGGAAGGGTTTCCCAAAATTACAAACCCCTTTGGAGACAGGTTGAACTCCCCTAACGGGTATTTTTTAATGGCAAAATCACCTCTCCCCGGGGGCTTTGCGCTATTAGAAAACCTTTTCATTTCCCCTGAAACCCTAATTTCCTTTTTCCCCCAGTCCCGTCTTTACCTGCTCATTGCTGCCAGGGGAAATTCAATTTGCTACACCCCGGAAAAATCCGATCCCCCCCCACTATTGAAGAGACCGGTTTAGGAAACTAAACCCAAAAATTCCATTGTTTAACCCTTCTTACACCCCCCCATTTGTTGGTAAGGTTAGGGTAATTGGTTTTCCCTGGTCCCTTTATTTGGTTACTTTCGTTAAGTTTGTACATACAATTTCAAATGGTAAATTTTTTTAAAACATTTACTAAAAAGACCTTTTTGCGTTTGATAGGGTTAATTATTGTATATGCTTGGTTCTTTTATCTTATTTGGGGACTTTTTACTGTTTTAGAATGTCCCTTTGATAAAGACAATGATTTAATTGTTTTACTTGGGGCTTGTTACACCCACTTTATCACTTTACCCCCCCCCCCCCCCCTCAATTTTTTATGGGGTATTTCTTTTAATTTCTTTCGGTTAAATCCTTGGGGAAAATATTTAAAAAATTCTTTAAAGGAAAAAAATAAAAAAAAAATTAAAAAAAAAAAAAAAGCCTTTAAAAAAAATCTTTCTCTCATTTTTCTGGCACTTGGCCAAAAATAAATAATTTTGGTTCCTTAAATTTACCTAAAACGGGGAAGGTTTTTTACTGATTTTTTGTCAGATAGGGAAAAAACAGCAATTTTGTCTTTTTAAAAAACTGTATTAAACCCTCTGGTTCAAACTGTATATAAAAATGGAAAAAATTGTATTTGTTTCACTGGGCAAAATTTTGGGAAGTTTTCTACAAAGAATTAAAATGGTCTGTAAATTTTTTTTTTTTTTTTTTTTTTTTTTTTTTTTTTTTTTTTTTTTTATGGGCACACATTTAACCTTTTAAAAAAGAATCTAAAAAAAAAATATTTTTTTTGCCTTTTAAATTTCATGAAAAAAGTATTTGATCATCCCACCAAACCTCGGAAAAAAAATTTTGGCTTTACGACCTGTTTTTTTCTTTCTTTTTAAAAAGCCCCCCCAAATCTACATTCATTACCTGTATCAAATTTTACCCGTTGATTTTGTTACCTGAATAAAAAAACAAACCCGCCACAAAATTGTAGACCGCACAAGGCTGTGATTAGAAAAGGAAAAAGGAAGGAGCTTTTGGGGAGAAGGCAACAACTGTTGACGCAATTATGTGAAAATGGAAGAACTGACTGTCAGTCTTCCTCGGTTTGGGGGGTCCATACAGTAATTTACCCTTGTTGGGGGGATGATGTTTTTGAGAAAGGTTAGGGAAATTTCCCAGTAAATACACAGGAAGGGCCTAGTCAATTTTCCTGACGGACCTAGGGGGAAATGTCTCAAAGATTTTGGGGCCCTTAGAAACAAACTATGCGTCCCTGGATTCAAATCCAAACAAAGGTTTACAAAAATCCAGGCCCATTTTGAAGTTTTTACCCCAATTTACCATCTGGATGATCCAGAGAGAGGGAGAAGGGCCCTGTGGGGCAGATGAGACCCCAAAAAAGAACTTTTTGGTTTTCAACCCACTTGCCGTTTTTTGAAAGAAGAAGGATTTACAAACCCCCAAACCCTGAAGCATGGGGGGGGAGAAATCATTAATTTTTGGGGGGGGGTTTTTTTGCAAAGGAACAGGGGCAACGCACGTATTGATGTGTGGCTGGTGTTTTGGATTGTTGCCCCCCTGCCGCCCCCCTTTCCCTGGGCTCCTGGGTGTACTTTGGGCCCGTCCCTTTTTGGGTTTTTCTCCATACTCTTCCCATTGTGTGAAGGCCAGGTAACCCTTTGGCCCCCGCCAAAATTAAAGTGCCCCCCTAAGAGCTGCCTACCTTTAAAAAACTTTTTGTTTGGGGTTTTTAAAATACCTCTTGGGGGGGGAAAAGCTGACAAAATGCAAAAATGACTACCCCATTGGGTTTCTTTTCTTGGGGTTTTCTCGGGGATTTATTTGACACTGGGTTCACCAACTTTTCCTCAGCATGCCAGCACCAATTTGGGCCCCCAGGAAACCCCTCTCGCTTTGGGTTCCCCGCCTCCTTTCCCCTTTTCGCTCCTTCAGTTGGGCTCGTTTTTTTTGGTTCCCCCCCTCCTCTCCTCTTCCTCTTGCTGTTGGGGTTCCTCAAGGATCAGTTCTAGGTCCTCTCCTCTTTTCATTGTACACAGCCCCCATTGGACAAACTATCAGTAGATTTGGCTTCCAGTACCATCTCTATGCGGATGACACCCAATTATACACCTCCTCCCGTTACATCACTCCAGCCTTGCTACAAAAACACCATGACTGTCTGTCCGCTGTCTCTGACATCATGTCCTCTCTCCATCTTGAAACTAAACCTCACTATGACTGAACTTCTTGTCTTTCCGCCATCTACTAACCAACCCCCCCCCCCCCTGCTATTTCTGTTTCTGTATGTGGTACCACCATTCTCCTAGGCAGCAGGCCCGCTGTCTAGGGGTTTTATTGGATTCTGATCTGACCTCTCCCCATATATCCAATCCCTTGTCCGCTCCTGTCACCTGCACCTCAAGAATATCTCCAAAATCCGTCCATTTCTCACTGTGGAAACGACTCAAACTCTCATTACTGCTCTTATTCTTTCTCGTCTTGACTACTGCAACTCCTTGCTTATCGGTCTCCCTCTCTGCAAACTCTCCCCTCTCCAATCTGTCCAGAATGCAGCAGCCAGGCTTGTCTTTCTCTCCAGCCGCTATACTGATGCCTCTACCCTGTGTCAGTCACTGCACTGGTTGCCCATCCAGTACAGGATACAGTATAAACTCAGCACTCTCACCCATAAAGCTCTCCACAGCGCTGCTCCTCCCTACATCTCCTCCCTCATCTCTGTCTACCGCCCTACCCGTGCTCTCCGCTCTGCTGATGATATCAGACTACATTCCTCAATCATCCGAACCTCCCATGCCCGCCTACAAGATTTCACACGTGCGGCACCAATTCTCTGGAATATGCTACCGCGGGTGATCAGGCACATTCACAACCCTCACAGTTTTAAGAGGGCCCTGAAAATACATCTTCTCGGTCTGGCCCACCAAGATCCCTAACTGCTATCACACACATCTGTCACTCCCTGCACTTGGGCACTCACAGGCACTTATCTGTATATAGATGTACAGTGTGGGGGGGGCAGGTTCATCCATTTTTCATGTAAACCACCCCCCTATTTATGAAACATGGCTGGACCATTGTAAACTTGGCACTTCTTACCGTATGTTTCACCCATACACCCTAATAGATTGTAAGCTCTCACGAGCAGGGCCCTCACACCTTGTGTCTCATTTGTAAGTACTTTTAATTTGTAATGACTGCATGTTTACCCTTGAATTTGTAAAGTGCTGCGGAATATGTTGGCGCTATAGAAATAAAGATTATTATTATTATTAAGTGACTAAAACAACAGCCAAAAAGGAGCAGAACAGAGAAAAAAAATTCCACTCCTCAAAGTAGCTAATAACCTGAGTTTCTCCTTTTTTGGAGCCAATATCTGATTTAACCAATCTATCACTTAAATTATGATTTCTTCTGTATGACATCATAGGGGGTTCCTGAAATTATTGAAAATTATTACGAAGATGGGATCAATGCGCCCAAATTGCTTTACCTATCACCCTAGTATAAGTACTATAGTTTGTGACAAAAGGAATTCTCTTTAGTGTTTTTTTTTTCCCTTAGTTTTTAATGTATCATTTCTGAATACTGTCCTGAGTCTCGGACCTCGCTTACATAATAATGATACGGGATCACCTCAATTTATACATATTTTACACGTCATCAATTCTGTCCTCAAGTCTAGTGTCGTCAGAGACTACCCTGCTTACCCTCGATTATTGACTCAAAGGCAGTGACTCTATTATATGCCTTGGCTGATCCTATGATAGTATAAGGGTATGTTCACACAGCTTATTTTGGGGCGCATTTCACCACGTATTGAGAGCGTACTGCGCTCTAATACGAGCGAAATGTGCCCCAGTCATTACGGTAATCCACAGTTCTCATAGAGAACTATGGATTTCGCCTCCTCGCATATACGATCGTATTGTAGGCACAGTGAGATAATTGACGTCATTGATTCACGGTGCTTATGCGCCGTAATAACAGTCTATGGGCCGGCGGCCTCACGGCCCCCCCGCATTGTGGGAGTATGCGCCGATCGGACTGTACGCCCCGCAGTTAAGCCGTGTGAACATACCCTAAGAGGTTATTCTTATCCGCGCGTTTAACAAATAGATCCGTTTCCAGTTTATCTCCATCCCAATAAACAGGGGTGTCCAAAAAGTGAAGTTATATCTCTGATACTACTTCTGTGAAATCTAAACCAACTACACATCTATTAAGATACTGATAAAACTCTTCGAGTTCAGTCATGGATCCCACCCAAGAGATTGTCCAGGTCACTGAGGCGAAGGCTCTCTCTAAGCTGCTGGAGCTTCTCCTCATAACATCATCACTGATCACATGGTGGTGACATCATCGCAGGTCCTTCACCCACCATTGTCCCTATCCCCTCATGTGACTGATCACATGGTGGTGACATCATCACAGGTCCTTCACCCACCACTGTCCCCGCCCCCTGTTGTGACTCATCCTAACAGGCCGTTGTGGTGCAGTTGCTGCTCTTTTGTGCTCGGTGTTACCGGGCAACAGATTTCACAGAATTCTAGCGGTCAGTTAACGTACATGGGAGGTTTGTCTTCACATTGCTGTTCTCACCTGATGCATCAAGTTTTTCATCCGTTATAACATAAAGGATTTTCCCAACATGGACATTTATGATGTATCCACAACGTCTACCAGAAATGTCTGATAGATAAGGGTCTCACCTCTGGAGAACAGGCCTCACTGACACCCATGGAGATAGGGAGATGGGGCCACATCATCCAGATGGGGAATGAGCAGAGAGGTGGCCACACATGTACAGAGGTCTCTCTATTCACTTTTGTAGGAGTCACAGACACTCAGAGCCTGGCCTCTGAGGTGGGGCCTCATCTATGAGATGTTATGGAATATCCTGTATCCATGTGGTGATGGCTCAGAGGCTGCTTCTCTGCACCCAGAGGTTTTGTATGACACACATGATGTGGCCAATGTATGACTTAAAGGCCCCTTCTTTCTCCATAAATGCGCCTGCAGTACTAGAACTTTCCAGTTCATCCAGTATTCTCATATTCTCATACACAGTGTTGCTTCTCCTGAATAACCGACCAAGGATGGACACACACAAGAATGAGATCAGCAAAAGAATATTAAACTTCACCTTGGAGATCATCCACCTGATAACCGGAGAGGTAAACTTTTATATATTTCTATGATCTTTACTGTATTCTCTAACAAGTCAATGATAGAAGAGAAAATACATAATAGAAGGAATACAGCGTCCTGTGTAAGAGCTTCAGGAGCTTCCAAGTGATGAACTGAGCAGAGGAAAACCTGAAGATCAGCCCCCAGTATGGTCAGTTATGAATCATGGGAAGCAATGCAGCCATAGTAATGTTGTAGGAGCAATGGGAATGGTGAGTAGCCCAGTATAGCGGGGAGGAGAGGGCCTGCCAGGAACCAAGAATAAGGGACACAGCACTGGAAACAGCATGTCTGTCACTAGCTTGTGCTGTCCTCAGCAAGGGGGCATAACCTATGTGACAGGTTCTCTTTAAGACCTTATAGACCATATTCGGCTCCTTCTATTATACCAATGTGTTTTTGTAGCTGGTCTCCAAAGCTGACCCCAGTATTCCAGATGTAGGGCACTAAAGCTCTTTGCAGCGGGTCACAATCTCTTAATACTATAAGGATGGTTAAAAAACAAACTACACAAATGGTGGAAGGTCTTCAATCTGACAGTTGTCAGAGAAAACTTCATGAACCTAAGTTGTGTAGTCTGAAGGAAAGAATAAATGGGAGGACATATTATACTGTAACTATATCCAGGGGCAGCCAACATAGCAGAAGATTCTTTAATGGAACCATGTACCTCTCTGCCAGAGGAAGTTATCATGGGGAATTCACAGCTCAAAAGTCCAAACATGGCCTGGTTGTCTTTCAGTGTAGTAATAATATTAGTTATCTCGTAGTGTAGAAGAAAATATTCACGGCACTCACTACATTGCTTGTTAAAATCCTTCTTTATTTTCAGCACATTCCGTGGAGGGGCTGACAACTGGCCACACCAAACCGGCAACAGCCGTTTCACGCGGTGACCGCGCTTCTTCCTGGTCTCACTAGGAATAGCGTATACACGCCTTTTAACTTCCTTTCTCACGGTCACATGACCTTTCATTCACAAAATGTAACAATACAACTCCTATGTTACTTAGCATTCTTTTTTACAAAAAAAGAGGATAAGTTGTTCCTATCATTAAGACCTAATCTTCCTAATGCATTAGTTTTTATTATCCACTCAGCCTCACACTGTAATAAGCGAGTGTGTCGATCCATTCCATTAGCCGGTGAAAACACCCTTTGTAAACCTGCAAATCGGATTTCCGCAGTGTTCCCTTTATGCACCTCTGTCATGTGTTTAATAGAACGGGGTGCACTTTTGCCAGTTTTGAGGGAATAAAAATGTTCCCTCACTCTCTTAAATAGAGATCTGATAGTTTTTCCTATATAGAAAAAGCCACAATTACACCAGATAGCATACACTACAAAATCCAATCTGCATGTTATAAATTGTTTTACATTTATCTGCAATTCTCCCAATCTAAGAGCAGGATTTGTTTCCATATGTTTACAGAAAGAACAGTTGTTGCTTTATGGTTTACCTTGTGAATAGTTCTATGTAACCATGTTTTCTTACTTTCTCTAAGTCTGCTTTTTACTAGTTCGTCCCTCAAGTTAGTACTTCTTTTAAATGAAATAATGGGGGGTTCCTGGGTTTTCTCTTCGAGTTGTACATCACTTTGCAATATATGCCAGTGTCGTCTTATTGTGCTTCTAATCTGATCAGACATGGGGCTATATTCAAATGAAAATATACTCCGATCTGTTTTATCATTTTTAGGCCTATTTCTCAATAGATCTTTCCTATCCTTTTTAATTGTTCTTTGAAACGATTTAGAAATATTATTTTCTTTGTAGCCCCTAATTCTCAATCTGTCCATTAGTTCACAGGATTGCTCTAGGAAGTCACTGTAATCACTATTATTTCTCTTCAATCTTATGTATTGTCCATATGGCAGACTAGACTGTACATGTGGTGGGTGGAAACTATCATGATGTAGCAACGAATTTGTTGCTGTGGGTTTACGATACCCCTTAGTTTTAATTTCGTTGGTTTCCAATATAATCTCTATATCCAGAAATTCCACTTTCTTACCTCCAAATGTAGATGTAAACTGCATGTTCATTTCATTTATATTTAGGTATTCCATGAATTCTTTGAACTCTTGTTCTGATCCTGACCAGATTATCAAAACATCGTCTATGAATCTGGACCTTTCGACTATGTTTTTTAAAAAGGGATTCCTTGTATTATACACTTATTCTTCTTCCCAAATAGCTAGAAACAAATTTGAGAAGGTGGGTGCGACTGGCGTACCCATGGCAGTGCCAACTATCTGTAGGAACCATTCTCAAATCTGAATGCGTTATGACTGAGCACAAAATCAAATGCCTGGCATATAAAGTCTGTATGTTCTGCCTGTACTTCCTGTCTGGTCAAAAATGTACTAATAGCTTTAATTCCATCTAGATGTCGTATCCTTGTATATAGACTGACAACATCTATGGTTGTCAGTCTGATTTTTTGTATCCATTAAATACGATGGTACATTTTTTACTAGGGGACGTAAGTACCAATCTAGATATTGTGAGAGTGGTTCAGTAAGTGAGCCCCTACTGCTAACTATTGGGCGTCCTGGCGGATGATTAAAATTTTTGTGTATTTTGGGTCCAGTTGGATTTAGATGGCCTAATTGGGAGTAATTTCTTCACTAATTTGTTTGTTAAGAAGCCTACATCTATTCCCCTTCTCAATATATTTTTTAATTTATCCAAAAATTTGTTAGTTGGATCACTACTCAGTTTACAATAGGTAGATTCATCATTAAGCTGTCGATATGCTTCCTTCATGTAAAATTCTCGATTCATAATTACAATGTTTCCCCCCTTGTCGGCAGGCTTTATCACTAGATTGTTGTTATTTTCAGCCATTTTAGTGCTTTTTGTTCTTCCCTGCTTAAATTTGACTCCACTTTTGGATACACTAGTGCTTTAATATCTTTCAGCACTGTGTTACTGAAAATTTCCAAGGATGAACCTGGCGACAAGGGGGATAAAACGCCGATCTAATTCCTCCCTTAAATCCTTCTGCCTCAGACTCATTCTCCAGTGAGTCCCTTTCCTCATTTGCTAGCTCGTATAGATCTTTGAGACACTGCCTATCACTTTCATCAATATTACCACCTCTAAGAAAATCAAATTTATCCGTGGGTATCGGTACTTCCCCTGGAATAGAAGATGTCTTCTCCTCCTCCATATTTTTAAACATTCTATATAAATTTAACTTTCTAAGTGAATTACTAAGATCAATCTGGAATTTTACCATATCAAATGAATTGGTTATACAAAAATTAAGACCTTTTGACAACAGTGAAATGCATGCATTATTCAAATGTTTAACGGAAATATTGACTACATTTTTAACATTGCTGTCATTTACTAACATAGACTTTGCATTAGACCCTATTTCCTCCACGAAACTTGTTTTCTTTTGGCTCCTCCTCCCATCATCTGATTTGATCTTCCGTCTGCCCCCTCTCCGGGTGCTTTTTCTATGTCGTTTTTTGAAGAAATACCTGTTAGGTTTCCCATCTCATTATATCTATGTCCTGTTGTAACAGAGTCCTCAAAATTACTAGAATCTGATCCAGAGTCTGTAGTCCAGCCCTCATATACTTTGTTTCCTTTATTCTTTTTTCTATTATTTCTATTATAACCTCGAGATCGAAGTATATTAGTGTTACCAGTCTTCCATGAGAAAACCCTATAATTTTCATAATCCAGTTTGTCCCGTATGAATTTATCCTTCTTCCTCTCTTTTATTTCATTTTGAATTGGGACTAGTCTGTTGTCCATCTTTCGTTGGAAGGTATTCCACTGGGTCTCCATAAGTCTAGTTTGTAATTCAGACTTGGCGTTTTTTAAATCTGTGCAGACTTGGTCATAATCCTTTTTTGATTTTTCTAATATTAATTTCAATAGATTTAGGGAATGTTGTAGATGGGCTTCCTTCCATTTATGCATAAATTCTTTATCTTCTTGGTATTGAGATACCTCTTTATATAAACGTAGCCCCCTTGGTGTTCTCTCTGCATCTGCATAGGATTGTAATGCGTTGTTCGTCCAAAATAACTTAACCTCTTTTTCTGCCAAATTCATAACTCTGTGTTCCAGAGCTTTTGTACTCAAAACTTTCACCTCATCAAGTAAGTTACAAGATGCAAAAAATGTGTCCAGATTTTCTCTCCCCTCCACAAGTGCCTTTGTATCACACGGAGATTCAGCTGTCTCACTATCCATTATGAGTGCTGCTGGGTACTACAGGTGTGCTCTGAGACAAAAAGAGTCAGTTCAATATAGCAATCTCGGCACGTAGAAACATATATGTCTCGGCACTACCTTTCCCCAATATTAGGATTTATGCAGTTAACTCCCGTGACGTTACTATTCCATAGCTTAGAAGCACAATAAGACATCACTGGCATATATTGCAAAGTGATGTACAACTCGAAGAGAAAACCAAGGAACCCCCCATTATTTCATTTAAAAGAAGTACTAACTTGAGGCACGAACTAGTAAAAAGCAGACTTAGAGAAAGTAAGAAAACATGGTTACATAGAATTATTCCACAAGGTAACCATAAATGCAACAACTGTTCTTTCTGTAAACATATGGAAGCAAATCCTGTTATTAGATTGGGAGAATTGCAGATAAATGTAAAACAATTTATAACATGCAGATCGGATTTTGTAGTGTATGCTATCTGGTGTAATTGTGGCTTTTTCTATATAGGAAAAACTATCAGATCTATATTTAAGAGAGTGAGGGAACATTTTTATTCCCTCAAAACGGGCAAAAGTGCACCCCGTTCTATTAAACACATGACAGAGGTGCATAAAGGGAACACTGCGGAAATCCGATTTGCAGGTTTACAAAGGTTGTTTTCACCGGCTAATGGAATGGATCGACACACTCGCTTATTACAGTGTGAGGCTGAGTGGATACTAAAAACTAATGCATTAGGAAGATTAGGTCTTAATGATAGGAACGACTTATCCTCTTTTTTTGTAAAAAAGAATGCTAAGTAACAAAGGAGTTGTATTGTTAAATTTTGTGAATGAAAGGTCATGTTACCGTGAGAAAGGAAGTTAAAAGGCGTGTATACGATATTCCTTGTGAGGCCATGAAGAAGTGCGGTGACCTCGCGAAACGGCTGTTGCCTGTTTGGTGTGTCCAGTTGTCAGCCCCTCCACGGAATGTGCTGAAAATAAAGAAGGATTTTAACAAGCAATGTAGTGAGTGCCATGAATATTTTCTTCTACACTACGAGATTGATGCAACATTATTCTATATGTCACTGAGCACCACTGAAAAAGCTATGGAATAGTAACGTCACGGGAGTTAACTGCATAAATCCTAATATTGGGGAAAGGTAGTGCCGAGACATATATGTTTCTACGTGCCGAGTTTATAATATTAGTTATAGTTACTAGATTTCTGGATATCGGTCACTGATCCAGGGATTTATATCAACATTACCAATGTCTTTTTGTAGATTGTATCCAGAACTGACCTCAGTATTCCAGATGTGAAGTCACTAGAGCTCTCAACGTCACAGTATACTTCTTTCTAGTAAGGAAGAAATACTGGGGTCATATCTAGAGGTTTTGTAAAAAAAAAAAAAAAAAAAATCTGTTAATAAAATGGATATCGTTTAACCCCTTATTGATGGAGCCGGTTTGGACCTTTCTGTCAGATCACCATTTTTTAAATCTGATCTCCGTTCTTTTATGTGGGAATAACTTTTTGATACTTTTACCTACCCATGTGATTCCCATGAGACATTATGCTTTCTGTTGGTAATAAATTTTGATCCATACAATCCTTGTGTATTTGTGAAAAATATATAAAAATATTCATATGTCCTGGCGATTGTGTGGGCTTACAGGCGAGCCCCACACAATTGCGACATGGGACCAGCGGTAATTTACCGCTGGCCTCATGCCGCATCACCCACGGCTGGAGTGAGCTCCGGCCACGGGTGATTAACGCTTCATTATCGCGACCTGTCATGGTCGCGATAATGAAGCTGCAGGCAGGAGGAGTGCCTGCCTGCGATTTTAGCACCTTACTCGACAGCCTGGATGCTTTTTGAAAGCATCCGGGCCGTCTGGTGACGTCACCATGCCCGCAATGCATTGTGGGCATGGTGATTGACAGTTACCATGGCGACCAGTACACAACAACAATGCTGTGTACTGGTCTACTATTGTAACAGCAATCTTCAGATTGCTGTTACAAATCCCCTATGGGGAAAAGTAAAAAAAAAAGTAAAAACACATAAAATAAAAAACACGTACATCGCCCTTTTCCCCTTTACAAACGCCAATCGCCCCAAAAAAGATAAAAAATAAAGTACCCATTTTTCAAAGCGCCGCGTGCGTAACGACCCACCCTATAAATCTGTCATGTTAATTAACCCGTATGGTGCACACCGTAACAAAAAAAAAAAAACAGACACAGAATTGCGGTTTTTGTTCATCCTGCAGCACATAAAACAGAATAAAAAGCAATCAAACACTCATATAAATGCCAAAGTAGAACCAATTAGAATGTCGGTCCATCCCACAAAAAAAAGTCCTTACACGTCTCTGTATACGGAGAAATAAAAAAGTTATGGGTCTCAGAAGATAGCGATGCATAAATATTGTTTTACACAATAAAAACAAATTTTTTAAGTGCTTCAAAATAAAAAAAACTATATAAATTGTGTATCGCCGTAAGCGTATCGACCCAGAGAGTAAATCTAACTTGTCATGGATACCGCACGGTGAGCGGTGTTAAAAATAAAAATAAAACACACTACTAGGATTGCAGTCTTTTCTTCACTCTGCCATCCAAAAAATGGATTTAAAACTGATCAAAAAGTCTTGTCCCCCCAAAAATGCTACCAATAAAAACGTCCACTCATCCCGCAAAAAACAAGCCCCCACTCCTCTCTGTATACAGAAAAGTAAAAAAGTTATGGCTCTCAAACTGTGGCGATGCAAAAACGTGTTTTCCTTTTTGAATAAAAGTGTTTCTATTGTGTAAAAGCAGTAAAAAATGAAAACTATATAACTGTATAACTGTAATCGTATCGACCTGCTAAGTAAAACTAGCATGTCATTTATACTGCACAGTGAATGCTGTAAAATATAAAAATAACACTGCCAGGAATGCTGTATTTTGTTCAAAATGCCTCACAAAAACCTTAATAAAAAGTGATCAAAGCGTCATATGCACCCTATAATGGTACTAATAAAAACGTCAACTCATCTCGCAAAAACAAGCCCATAATTGGCTCCGTATACAGAAAACTGAAAAAGTTATGGCTGTCAAAATAGGACAACATAAAAACACAATTTTTTATAGACCTATTTATATTGTGTAAAAGTAATAAAACATAAAAAACTATATAAAATTTATACCATTGCAGTTGTACTGACCCCCATAGTAAAGTTATTATGTCATTTACACCGCACGGCGAACGCTGTAAAATTGAAGCCCAAAAAACAATGGCGGAACTGTGTTTTTTCCCCCCATTTCCATGGCCCAATGCTAAAAAAACTATGGAACACCTGTGCGTCCAAAATGCACGGTACACCCCTAGATGAGATCCCTGAGAGGTGTTGAATTCAAAATAGGGTGACTTCTGGAAGGTTTCACCTTTTCTGGTACTTTGTGGGCTTTGCAGATGCGACATGACCCCACCAAAATCTGCATTCCAAAAGCCAAATAGCGCCCTCCCTTATACGTCCTGACATGTGTCCAAACAACAGTTTACACCCACAAGTAGGGTATTAACGAACTTGGAAGAAATTGCTTAACACAATTTGGGGGGCTTTTTTTTCAGTATTCCTTGTAAAAGTTAAACATTTTCAGCTAAAATTGCAGATTGTTAGAAAAAAATTATTTTTTCATTTTCACAGCCTAAACCTAAAAAAAATTTGAGAAACACCAGTGGGGACGATATACTCATTGCACCCCTGGATATAGTCCTTAAGGGGCGTAGTTACCAATATGGGGTCTTTTTAGGGGTGTTTATTAAGTTTTAGCACCTTATGGTGTCTGCAAACCTGAAATGACGCCTAAATAAAATCGTAATGAAAATGAGACCCCAAAGTCCGGTAGGTGCTCCTCCTATTCTGGGGCTTGTGGTTGAGCCAAATAGCGCAATAGGGCCACATATGGGATATCTCTGAACACAGCAGAATCTGGGGAATCAATATTAAGTTGCCTTACTCTGATCTCCTCTATCATGTTCTTGTGAATAATGGATACCAATCTGAAAAATCTGCAAAAAAAAGTGAAATTTTGAAATTTCACCTCCACTCTGCTTTAATTCCTGTGAAACACCTAATGGGTTAATAAACTTCCTAAATGCTGTTTTGAATACTTTAAGGCGTGTAGTTTCTTAGATAAAGTCCTTTATGGGGGTACCTAACATACAGGTCAATCAAAGTCACGTTAGAACTGGACTGGTCCCTAAAAAAATGTATATTGCAAATTTTCTTGAAAATTTGAAAATTACTACTAAATTTCCTATTGTCGTAAAAAAAAAAAGACATTTAAAAAAATTATGCCAACCTACAGTAGACATATGGTAGATGCTAGTTATAAACTATTTTGAGTGGAATAACTGTCTTATATGCAGACATTTTTTAAGTTTGAAATTGGTAAGTTTTTCAGATTTTTCACGATACTTTGATATTTTTCACAAATTGGACCAAAATTTCTTACTATCTTAAAGCACAATGTGTCACGAGAAAACAGTCTCTGAATCACATGGATAGGTAAAAGTGTCAAAAATTTACTCTCGCATAAAGTGACACATGCCAGATTTAAAAAATGGGGCTCTGTCAGAGAGGCCAAAACTGGCTCCGGCTGTAAGGGGTTAATGTTACATTTTACAAAATGTGAGGGCTTATAAATGTAGTAAAAATGTTAAAATTTTCAAGAACATTTACTACATTGATTGATTGTTTTAGGGACATGTCCAGCTCTGGATTGACTTTGAGGGGCCCGCATGATACCCTCATAAAGAAACTGCACCCCTTAAAATATTGAATGCAAAATTTAGGAAGTTTGTTACCCCTCTAGGTTTTTCAAAGGAATGAAAGCAAAGTGGAAGTAAAATTTCAACATTTCACATTTTATTGTAGATTTTCAATTTTTATCTATTATCAACTGGAACACAGTAGATGTTACCAGGGAAATTCAACTCCATATTGATTCCCCCAATTCTGCCATTTTGATATCCCATATGTGGCCCCAATGCGCTTTTTGACTCAACCACAAGCCTCAGAATAGGAGGAGCACCCACTGGGTTTTGGGGCTTCATTTTATTTGGATATTTTTCAGGAGCCATTACAGCACATCCTAATGTGGTAAAACTAAATAAACACCCCTAAAAAGACATTACTTTTGAAACTATGCCCCGTAAGGAACTGTGTAAGGACTGTTTTTTGTGGAACAAACTGATGTTTTCATTGGTACCATATTGGCATTTATATGACTTTTTGATCACTTTTTTTCTATTGTATGTGCTCAGGGATCGATAGAAATTGCAATTTTGTCATTTTTTTTATTATTGCGTTCATTGTACGGGTTAACATGACAGATTTGTAGGCTTGGTCATTATGCACTTGGCGATACCAAGTATGTCCTATTTTTATTTTTTTTATTTTTGGGGGCAATTGCTGTTTATAATAGGAAAGAGGGCAGTGTATGTGTTTTATTTTTTAGTGTTTGTGTTTTTACAATTTTTTTCACTTTTTTTTTTTTACTTTTAAACTTGTTTTTTTGCGGCGATCTGTTGAATGCTGGTAAAATTTAGAGTAGCAAATAGCTGTACTGCTATTTTCTATACTTGTCAATCACTATGCCCAGCCAGGCATTGTGATGTCAAAAGCAACACTTTGTTAGGCTTCAGAGTTTCTATGGAAAGCATCAACAACAATGCAGACACACGGACCTCCCTCTCTGTCTTCCCCTTGGATGCCATGATTGCCATTGGCCACGGCATCTAATGTTTAATGTTCCAATGTCGGGAAGGGGTTAAGGACGGACTACAATATGGTGAAATGTCTTCAGTGTTACACTTCTAGAACCTATTGTAACAAGGAGCAGCCAATATAGAAGAGGATTCCTTACTGTAAGAGCAGTATGACTATGGACCTCTGCCAGAGGAAGTTGTTATGGGGAATTCACAGCTCAAAAGTACAATCATGGCCTGGATGTGTCTCAGTGTAGTAATAATATTAACTGTAGTTACTAGATTTCTGGAAATTGGTCACAGATCCAGGGATTTCCTTTCATACACAGGATTACACAGTAGTGGAGAAGACGTCCGGTGACTGTGTGGCCCCCAGCAACTTTCCATGTGTGTCAGAAGGAAGCCAGGGCCCCATCCTGAAGCCTCCTCTGCACTCACAGACACATCAGAGGGACAATAACCGAAAGACCCTAGAACTCATCAACAAGATGACTGAGCTGCTGACTGGAGAGGTGATGCTGCTGGGAATGCTTGGACATTATACAGTAACACCACTGAAGGGGTCTGGGTGATGACCATATTATTTTGTGTGTCAGGTTCCTCTAAGGCGTCAGGACATCGCTATTTATTTCTCCATGGAGGAGTGGAAGTATTTAGAAGAACACAATGATCTGTACAAGGACATCAAGATGGAGGATCTGGAGAATCACCGCCCCCTTATGTCACAAGGTAAGGAGATAGGCCAGATAAAATAGCTCTACGTTGGAGATTTAGATTGTTTTTATATAAAGCATATTTATTAAATGGACTATGAGGGTCTGTTTACACGGCGTCTTGCGGTGCGTACCTATGCGCACCGCAAGACGCCGTTTGTTTAGAAGAATGTGCTGGTTAGCGCATTCTTCTAAAGTGCAGGGGGAAGGGAGCAGTCACTTTCACTGTCCCTGTCGCGTATACGCCGGAAAGAAGTGACATGTCACTTCTTTCTGCAATTGTTCAATATGCAGCTCTCTATGAGAGCTATGAATGCCATAATTACAGGATTAATTTCGGGGAACATTGCAGCGCAATTCTGCCCCGAAATACATCCTGAAATAAGCCATGTGAACATGCACTTACATTGACATTTTTATTTTTACATATTGACCGGCAATATGCACACATTATGTGGATTTTTTTATTTGGGTAGTTGTTTTTTTTATATATAATTTATTAAAGTATCCATATGCACATTACTCTCTCTGACTTCCCATCTCTGAGCTCCAATAGCACAGCAACGAGTGGGTGCTGGTTCTTTTTTAAGGCCAGGCGTGGCCTAAGAGGTGTAAGTGCTATCAGCAATCACCTGATAAGCTTAGTCTATCCCCCATCCAGGAAATTTGGGTGAGGTCCCATCCCAGATGTCATACAGTTTCTTTTCTTAGAAAAGCTATCACCTGTTGTGTCTAGGAAAGTTGGGTGACACCCCCCCCACAAGTAGCACACAGCTTTTTTAAGAAATCTATACTCCCCAACTCTGCCATCCCACCCTCACTATGTGTGGTAGTCTCACACACTATCTTGTAGAGTTGGCAAAACTCAAAAACTAGGCATCCACTGTAATCAATAAATAATTTTAAAAAACGATGTGTGGTTCCCGTTATTTTTCATAACCAGCCAAAGTAAATCCAGCAGCTGCAGACTAATACTATCAGGATAAAAAGGTCCATGAATATTGGTCCCTTCCCACCCTAAAAATACCAGCACAGAGCCGACCCAGAAGCGGACAATTCTACTACAGAGTCCACCTCTGATGGTAACTTGATTCTTTCCAGTACCCTTGCTATGTTGGGTACTGGGGTAATTGTGACATGGGGTTAGTATAAGCCTTGGGTTGAAAAAAAGAAACCTGACCACTGGCTTAACCTAAGTCCTAGTTTTAGTAATGGAGAGGCGTCTGTCACAAACGTCCATTACAAGCACTGGAATAAAATGGAAAGAATGCAATTACGCAAGAAAACATTTTTATTCAAATAAACACTCCCCAATATCAGCCCTTGTTAACAATTTTATTAACAAAGTGGATCCAATGCCGGAAACATGACTGTACTTAAGTCCATACCCTGCACCCCCTGAAGATCATGCTTATCTGCATGTCCCAATTGCCCAAGCCCACCAGTGGTTCCTACGTTTCGCAGTAGGTTCACGGCATTTTCAGTTCAGAGCTCTGCCGTTCGGCCTCGCAACTTTACCGAGGGTCTTCACAAAGGTTCTTCGCGTCAGGAGTTATTCCGTTATTCCCTATCTGGACGACCTTCTAGTGAATGCTCCATCGCGATTCACCTGCTTGGACAGCATCAGTATCATCCTAGACACCTCAGTGCGCTTCGGGTGGATAGTCAAATTCGACAAGTCCTGTCTGATCCCATCACAAAGGATGGAATTTCTGGGGATGATTCTCAACACTCGGGTGGCCATAGTGTTTTTTCCGCCAGGGAAGATCCAGTGCTTACAGTCAGGCATTTCTCTACTCCTGAAACACGCTTCATATATGCTTCGCACTGACATGGGGTTTCTCGGCAGCATATTGGTGGCCTCCGAGACTGTGACGTTCGTCAGTTTCATGCTCGCCCTCAGCAATGGGCAATCCTGTCTCGTTGAGATGGGTCCCCAAGGTCCCTGGTCACAGTAATTTGCCTGCCACCCCAGGTCTGAGCCGACCTGACCTGTTGGCTAGTCTCCCCTGCATTACATCAAGGGAGGTCAGTTATGTCCCCGCAATGGCTGATCATCACCACAGGCGCCAGTGCATCGTGGTGGGGCGCTGTCTTCAGCACCTGAACGACTCATGGTCGCTTTTCCCTTGGGGAATCCAGTCTTCAGATCAATGTTCGGGAACTCTGAGCCATTTTCCCAGCGCTCTCTTCATTTGGGGTCACCCAATTTGGATTCAGTCTGACAATACCACGCAGTGGCCTATCTGAAAAATCAGGGTGGCACCAGAAGCCGGGCAGCTTTTCTGGAAGCTGCAAGGATCCTTCACTGGGCAAAGCGGTCGGCACCGGCCTTGTCGGCGATCTTCATTCCAGGGGTGGAAAACTGGTTGGCTGATCATTTCAGTCGAACAATGATTGATTCCGGGGAGTGTACTTCTTTGTCAGAAGTGGGGCATGCCAGACGTTGATCAGTTCGCGTCTCGCCTCAATCATCAACTCCCGACTTATGTATCCAGGGATCCCCGGGCTTTTGCAGTAGACACACTGGTCCTACCGTGGAGTCAGTTTGCTCTGATTTACCTCCTTCCACCCTGGCATCTTTTTCCTCCGGTGGTCGAGCGCCTCAAGTCCAAGAGGGTAACAGCCATTCTCGTCACCCAGAGTGGCCCTGCAGGTCCTGGTACGCGGATCTCGTTGCCCTGTAGGCAGACACTCGTTGGCTACTTCCTTCACAGCTAGACCTCCTTTCACAGGGTTCACTGTTTCACCCCACTTTACCGCGGCTGTGTTTGACGGCATGGCTGTTGAAACCGCGATATTAAAATCTCAGGGTATTGTCGGATTCTGTTATCCAGACCATGATTTGAGC
Organism: Phyllomedusa bahiana; assembly: GCA_025379985.1. Classification (NCBI taxonomy): domain Eukaryota; kingdom Metazoa; phylum Chordata; class Amphibia; order Anura; family Hylidae; genus Phyllomedusa; species Phyllomedusa bahiana. The sequence goes on from JAODAL010020425.1 coordinate 48,339, forward strand.
ACGCAAGCCTCAATCCCCTTGGATCTATTATCATACCTTGAAGGCATTTTTTACCTGGGCTGAAGCCTAGAAATTTCACCCCTTGGTATGCTCTACTCCAAGGTGCTGTCTTTTCTGCAGTCAGGTCCTACGATCTTTGGACTTGGCCTTTCTTCATCATAGTCAGGTTTCTGCTCTCTGATTGGTTTCGGCAAATCTCTTCTGGTGCTCATCAGGTTAAAACCTTTTTGCAGGGGGTCGTGCATTCTGTCCATCCGGATAGTAGGCCTATCGAACCTTAAGATTTAAGTCTTGTTTTGAAGGCCATGCAGTCTTCACCCTTTCAGCCACTACGGGGAGTTTCCCTACGATTACTTACATGGAAAGTGGCCTACCTTGTGGTCATAATTTCCATTCACCGTGTGTCTGAGCTGGTGGCTTTGTCGTGTAAATCTCCTTTCTTGGTGCTCCATAAGGACAAGGTTCTTTTTACGTTCTGTTCCATGGTTTCATCATTTCATATCAATGAGGACATAGTTCTGCCTTCTTTTTGCCCTTAGAAAATCCTTACGGAATCCTTTAGGAACTCCGAGGCCCTATTTGTCATTCCAGATGGTCCACGCAGGAGCCTGGCGGCCTCTAAGGCCACCATTGCCAGCTGTATCTGGTCTGCGATTTCGGAAGCCTATCGGTCTAGGAGGGAACCCTTTCCATGTCGGGTCACCACTCATTCCACATGAGCGGTTTGTGCCTCCTGGGTGGTTTGCCATCAAGCTTCAGCTTTACAGGTTTGCAAAGCTGCCACCTGGGCTTTGGTCCATACTTTTGCTAAGTTCTACCAAATCCTTACCTTGGCCTCGGATGACGCAAGCCTTGGCCATAAAGTACTTCAGGCAGCAATGTGCTAAGGGCTGCCACTGCTGGTGAATTTTGTTGTTGTTACCTTTTTGTGTCACCCACCCTCTGAGACTGTTCTTGGACATCTCGAGGTGCTGTGTCTCCCAATGATATTGGCAAGAAAATCGCATTTTTGTAATTAATGTAAAATCGTTTTCTTGTCCGATTCATTGGGGGACAAAAGTTCCTCCCTCGTTTTTTTTTTTTTCTCTCTATAGAATCTGATTTTTTTCTTTGGTTTTCCTCTTGGCTACGGCTTTTGTATCATCTGATCAGCCAGGTGTCAACAGGAGGTTTTTGCCCATCAAAGTTTGGTTCCTAGTGTCATTTCCCCTGGGGAAAGGGCCAACCCAAGTTGCTGTTCCCCAATGAATCGGAGAGAGGGGTTTTTAGGAAAATACAAAAACCAAATTTTTCCCCGGGAAAATTGTTTTAACGAAATACCCCCTTTCTGATGGGAGTGTCCCTTCAAGATTTTTTGGTGATATGTTTTTATTTATCATATCACCATCTATATTCGATAAACTTTAACTCCCCAGGGTTTATTTTGGCCACTAAGTCTAATAATAGGTTGACACATTCTCTTCTGTAGCGAAGTCTCCTCACCATCATCATCACAGATGGATTACCTTGAAAGCTGACTCAATGTGTAGATAACACAGTTCAACACCATTAACAATAGGAGATGGTCACAGTACCTCCTCCCCGCACATTGATTTCTTCCGAGGTCAAAGAGCATGCCTCAAACACTCCTATAGAAGTCAATGAGTCAGTTCCTGTTCATAGGATTCTATGTCCATGTAGCTGCAGTAAAGCATATCAGTAAATGCTGTTAAAAGCAGCTCAGGCAAGATGGCTGTTTCCATTATCATAACTAAAAAAAAACAAAATAAAAAAAAACAGAAAAAAATACCAGTAAGTCTAAAAAGAAAAGAATGAGAAGCTGCTTCTCTGCACCTCAGAGTTTCTGTATATTACACATGATGGGGCCCTTCCTTTCTCCATAAAAGCACCTGCAGTACTAGAACCTTCCTGTTCATCCAGTTTTCTCATATTCTCCTACACAGCACTCATTTTCCTGAATAACTCACCAAGGATGGACACGGACACGAATAAGATCACCAAAAGAATATTGAACTTCATCTTGGAGATCATTCACCTGGTGACCGGAGAGGTAAACTTTTCTATATTTTTATGATCATTATTGTATTATCTAACAAGTCAATGATAGAAGAGAAAATACATAATAGGAGGAATCCACCGTCCTGTGTAAGAGTGTCAGGAGCTTCTAAGTAATGAACTGATCTGGAACATCAGTATCCAGGGCCGGACTGGGAATAAAAAGCAGCCCTGGCACAAAACCCCTACCAGCTCTCATAAAATATCTGCTTACAAAATTTCCCTTGGTCACACACTTTCTCAACACTTGCTGAAATAAACCACACTATAACCACGAGCAAGAAAGAAAAAGTGGTGCAGGAAAAACCCTCATCACAGTTTCAGGGACAGGTGTGCACTCGCTTTACAATTGGGGACAAGCCTATGCTGCCACTATACAAGCACCGATATAACCTACAATACCAACATACAAAGACAACATAGTGGTCAGACACCAGCTCAAGTCACATTACAACTGTGAATACAGCACTAATCCAACACAGAAGTAAAATAACCCCTGACATCAGGAACTCGGAGGAGAGATGGGAGTTGTTCTCTTCTTTTCTTCTCCATCTGGCCAAACCTTCACATCTTCTCTGATGAGTGGTTCTCTTCCCTTTTTTCCCTCCCGACAACTACTCATCCCTGTAGAATTTACCACAAAAACATCTTAGACTCCTCTCTTTTCCAGCACTTCCCTATCAATTCTCACATCTATACAAACTCCCCATCCATAGAGCCCCAAATAGTAATAGACTTTCTCCTGCCAAAGTCTTTAGCAGGAATGTAACCATTTGCAGCTGCTTATCATCACACCTATACACGATTTGTAGGCATGCTCAGAAGCTACTGGCTGCACACAAGGGTGAAAAAGAGGTAATTTCTAGAATCTTCTTATTGCAAATGTAGTAGAAAACAGTGCAAATAGCAGTACACATTAAATATTTTAACCCTTAGTAGTATACCATACCATCAACTCCTGTATACTACACACACAACTAGATACTTGCCTTTTATCATCATCTGCTTGTCTTTCATTTTGTTTGGATAATCGCATTTTATTATGCCTCACATCTGAGGAAAGGAGTGTCTCCTGAAATGCATCACTTGAGACTAAGAAATCCTTGAACTTTCCCCATTTAATACCATTCTGCTGTGGAAGCAGGATTATGTGTGCGCAGCTCTATCATTAAAAAAAACCGTTGACATTCTTAGTTCACACGTTTTGATCAAGAAGGGATGCCTCCATTTTGGTTTCTTGCACCCCGCCCACCTCCACAGGCTGTTATATCAGTGCAGTATGCTTGCAAGGTTGGTGTTTTTTTTATTTTTCTCTTGGATTATGGACCACCCCCCTTGAGATCCGTTGTAAGCCGGGGGTGGCTTAAAACATTTTTGATCAAAAAGTGTGAACTAAGAATCTCAAAGTTTTTTTTTTTTTTGTATGATAGTAGGCATACATTGCTTCTTGGAGGTTTCCATGTATGGTATAGCCCTTTTAGCAGTTGGTGTGCACTGGTAATGGTATATTAATATATATATATATATATTATATATTTTATTTATATATATATTTATATATATATATATATATATATATTATATATATATATCTCAAATACAAAAAATATAGTTCTGCACAAAAAACCGTTTTGAAAACACAATGTGAACCTGGGTGGGCCCGGTTTATTTATATATAATATATATTTCCGCAACCATGCCAGTGGCACCCAGGTTCACATTGTGTTTTTCAGAAATGTTTTTTTGTGCAGAATATATGTTGTTATTTGGCATATATTGCTTTTAATCTATATAGGGAGGAAGGGATGCCTCCATTTTGGTTTCTTGTACCCCACAAACGTGTGAACTAAGAATCTCAAAGTTTTTTCATGTATGATAGATAGCATAATGCTTCTTTGGAGGTTTCCATGTATTGTATAGCCCTTTTAGCAGCTCTATCATTAGCTCCCCGGTCCCTTTGATGTTTTCATTATTCCTATTTGTACTAATGTGGATACCACAGTCTCATCTGGAGACTTCATCACCAAAAGACATTAATAACCTAGATCTGGTTTAAGAAAAGACTACAAAATGGTAAAAGGTCTTCAGCTTAACACTTCTAGAACCTGTCTAGCCTGGAGTACGGAAGGAAAGGGGAGACATATTATACTGTAACTATAACAAGGGGCGGTCAACATTGAAGAGGATTGTAAGAGCAGTGAGACTATGGACCTCTCTGCCAGAGGAAGTTACCATGGGAAGTGTTCAAACCAGGGAGTGTTGGTATTAAAACATACTCCTTTATTTACTTGGCATTAAAACATTCAAATATAATGAAATCCAACCTCAGAAAATCCATGTAGACTAGTGGTCAGATTTTCTATAGAGGTCTATGGGGATGGTCAGAAATCGATTTTTCAAACTGATTCCAATTCCAAAATTAGTCATAAAATAAATCCGTGTCATGTAGATGGGCCCTCTGTGTTTGTAATTGAAGTTTAATTTAACCTTCGATCTGATCATGTGATCAATGTTAAATGTTTGTGTGATGAGTCTATGTAGCTCACACTATGAGTAAGGGTATAACCCAAAATGCATCAGTGTAGACACTGTGATATGTTTTTGGTCTCTTTTTCATTATGTTTGAATTTTTTAATGACCAGTAAATAATGGAGTATGTTTTAATACTGACTCTCACTGGTTTGAATGCTGGAGACTTCTGGTTGATGTAGTAATAATATTAGTTATAGTTACTAGATTTCTGGAGATCGGTCACTGATCCAGGGATTTCTTTCCATACACAGGATTACACAGTAGTGAAGAAGACATCAGGTGACTGTGTGGCCCCCAGCAGCTGTCCTAATGTGTCAGCAGTATCGAGCAGGAGTTGGGGCCCCATCATAGAGCCATTCCAGCAGTCACTGATACATGAGAGGAACAGTAAGCAGAAGATCCTAGAAGTTGCCAACAAAATGACTGAGCTGCTGACTGGAGAGGTGATGCTGCTGGGAATGCTGGGATATTATACAGTAACACCATTGGAGGGGTCTGGGTGATGACCTTATCATTTTGTGTGTCAGGTTCCTATAAGGTGTCAGGACGTCGCTGTCTATCTCTCCATGGAGGAGTGGGATTATTTAGAAGGACACAAGGATCTATACAGGGATGTCAAGATGGAGGATCTGGAGAATCACCGGCCTCTTATGTCACAACGTAAGGAGATAGAGCTGCTATCATCTTGCCTATTACTTTGGGTGCAAGATGGCACTGGCTTCATGTTGGAGGTTTAAAGGGAATGTGTCATCAGAAAAAAATATCGTTTATATTCTGTTTTTATATGAATTTTCAGTGATGTATTTTAGCAAACGAAATATAGTCTTCGAAAGCCAAAATATAGGAAATATAAGTCGCTATTTTAAAATAATCGAATAAAATGAATTGTGTGATGTTGTTGCTATATTAACAGTAAAATGTTGTATAATACAACACCTATTTATTGAAGCTGAAACAAACAATAATCACATCTATACAATGTTAAAAACATAGCAAAAAAAATGCAAACAGGCTATTGGCAGACAACACGATACACACTCAGGTCTGAGGGAGTCATTCACCTGCCTGCAATCAACCCTTTATCGATGGAGCCAGTTTTCACCTTCCAGACAGAATTGCATTTGTGAAATCTGACATGTGTCACTTTGTTTGAGAATAACTTTTTAATACTTTTACTTTTCTATGTAAGTCACAGAATCTTTACTTGTGACGCATTGTGATTTCTTAGCAATAAATTTTGGCCTATACAATCCTTTTTTATTTGTAAAAAATAGGAAAATGCCATGAACATTTTGAAAATGTTGCCATTTTCAAAATTCTAAAATGTATACATGTAAGACACATAGTTATACCACAAAAAATCTTTAAAGGTGTTGTCTCGCTACAAAGAATAGCTTTCAAAATGCAGGGAACACTAAATGAAGACATTTTCCTAAATATGTTGCGTTGTTCATCTTTTTTTGTTAAGGAGCTATAAGTGATTTTATCACCTTCTGTGCTCTCTGGTTCCCCAAATGACCGACCTGTGTGAAATAGAAAGTAGCCTCAAAGGGGCTATCCTGTCCTTGTGGGGGTTCAAATTATCTTAAAAATAACAAAGGGTGCACCGAGAAAACAAATCACAACATGCCTTGCTGCTATGAAAATGCTTTCTGCTTTGTTCACAAAATGGTGGCTTTTTTTATACCTTTGCAAATTAGTAGATAAGAAGCATCTAGGGAAAACGGGCTGTGAGGGTCTATTGGCACGTCCTTATCTCCGGCCCCCTCCTCACAGCTCAGGAATGCTTTGGACACAGGGTGTAACTTCTGAATGGGTTTGCATCTTTGATTACACACGATTTTTCCCAAACTACTACAGGCGGCCATTTTATTTAACACATTAATAACAAAAAGATATTCCTAAAAGCTTTTACATGCTGTATTATATACATATGTGGCTATTATATATATATATTTATATTTTAATAATATTATATTTATATATTCTTTATATAAAATATATATTATTTATTGGGTATAAAACTATCATTAAAAGGCACAATAGGATCACACATATAAAACCCTTTGTTCCCATCCAGAAACAGCCCCCCTTGAGACTTTGGATTTCATTTTAATCTTTCCCTATTCCTCTTTTCCCTATTCTGTCTTTTTGCGGAAATCCCTCGCCCCGACAAGGACGGTCCCGCAGTCCCTGGTACACCCTAGCTCACCCTACCCTTCTATGGTCTAATTCTTTGATGAGATGTGCGGTTGCAGAGGGGAGTAGATGACTTTCCGTAGCACTTCTGACGTCAATGGTCTCTCAGGGAAAATAGTGTCTTAATTTTCCCATCATAAATAGGTGTCAGCTGAAGGCTGTGGTAGTGTCGCTGTCATCATAGAGGCCAGGCCGTGGACAACTGTTCATCATAATGGGAGTAGTCTGGTCCACAGCTTTCACAAATAGTTTCCTCAAACAAGGGAGAACACAACAGACAATTAGAGCAAGAATTAGCAACACAATCAATATAGCAATACCTATCTGGGAAAGCATTCCCTGCCAAGCCTTAAACCATGAAGTAAACCACTGTTCCCAGGGATGATCTATGCCTGAGTTACGCTTTGATTCTTCTGAGAGATCATCTAGCTTTCTAATGGCCACAGTGACCTTCCCCTTCGGCCCTGTATTATCTGGGATAAAAGTACAGCAGGTTTCTCCTGTTTGGGTGGACAGTGATTATCGGTAGCAGAGATTCAAACACAGCGGCCACTTGGTCCCTTGCCTTAAACTCATCAGGGACCCCCCTTGGGACTCCTATAGCATCAGGATACACATGGGGGTCGAAGCTGCCCTTTGGGGAGGCTTTTCTTCTCCTCCTGGCTCTCACTGTGTCACTATCTTCTGACCCCTCACTCAATATATGGACTCCCAGGACATATATGCCTCCATCAGTCTCCTGAGGGTCTTCAATAGCTAGCGTTAGGGGCATACTTTCTCCTGGTACTCCCTGTTCTCGACAGGTTCCAGCCTTTGTCAACCTCATCCTAGTGAGTAGTGGTTTCCCCCGTTTGTCTTTTCTCTTTAAGGCAGACTGTGGTCTATACCCCATAGTCTTCCCTGTGTTCCAACCACAGCACCAGTAATAGCAAGGGGTCCCAGAACTCACCCGTCACACACCAATATATGCTTTGGGTTCTGACCAAGGTTTAAAGCTACATAATACTTAATCAGTAAAACGCAGAATCTGCCTCCTCCGGGGGCTGGAGCGATCTTGCAGTGCTAAACATGGAACCAGTTGGGCTTTCTTGCCACCTTGACAGATGTGATCGTGGTCAGCAGGACTTGGTACGGCCCCTCAAACCTCGGCTCTAAGGTTTTACACAAAAAACTTCTTCACGTAGACCCAGTCTCCAGGCTGGTAGTTATGAGCAGCAACTTTCTGAGTCTGGATTGGAATGGAAACTCTAGAATGCATTAGTGACAACTCTAACCACTGCAATAACCAAAGAGGTCTTTAGCATCTTTTTTGTAGCTACAACTGCTGAGGGCAATATGCACCTAGCCTTGGGGGCACTGCCTAACAGGATCTCTTAGGGAAAGAGAGTAACTACCCCCGGGGCTTTGTGCCTGACTCTAACCAAGCTATGGGCAGGCTGTCTGGTCAGGGCATGCCGGTTTCTCTTGCCACTTTAAGCATCCGTACTTTCAGAGTCCCGTTCCATGTGCCCATTGCTCTACAGCTGGGTATAGCGCACGTGGCATCCACGGTCGCCTCCCTACTCCATATAGCCCGTCTTCTTCATTCTTCTTGGCTCCCTTCTTTTTCCAGCTTCCTTTTCTTCCAGTGGAGCTTGTTCCTGCATCTTGGCCAGCAGTCTCCTTGCAGGTTGGGTGCAAGTTTCCTCCTCCACCACTGACAGCTGACTTGCTTCCCCTTTGTCCCCTCCTGCGGCCTGTTTGGCTGCTTGGTCAGCCAAGTGGTTTCGTCTTGATTTTCAGTATAGCCACTGTCCGTGGCAGCAGCAGTGCATCCATCAGGACCTGAATGGCTTGCCCATTTTTCAGGGGGTTTCCCCGCAGCTGTGAGAAATCCTCGTGCTTCCCAAATAGGTCCAAAGTCATGGCGACCCGAAAGCAATTTGAGTCGTATATATGTTGGCTGTTCTGCCCTCTCCCCAAAAACGTCATGCTGCCATTTCTTGGGCTGACTTATGCAATGACAGACTTCTTGCTTCCAACACTGCTTTGTTGTGTTGTGCCCCGGCATATCCCGTGTGAAAATCATCCTGCACTGTCTGCAAATCTGGATCCATCCACAAAAAGAACCATATCCGGGTTCAAATAAAAAGGTTTCCATCTTCTGATTTTAAGCAATCATGGCTTTCTTCATGTGCACCGGATTCTTCCGATTCCTCTTCACCCTCATTCCCCCTTGAGGAAGGGGAAATAAGGTGGCTGGATGAAGAACACAACAGCGCAGAAGATTGACGTTACCCGGCCCAGGAGGAGAGAAAACTGAATGCTGAGAGGCTTGTGAGAGAGAAGTCACGGTTGAGAATGGCGGAGATGTCACGTGGAGCCAGCATGACGAGGGAGTGTCCAACTATGATATCCGCTGTTTTATCCAGCAGCACTTGGGCTCCAACTACAGCTTGTAAACTGGAAGGTCCCCCCCTTGCAGTGGGTCCAGTCTTGAGAGTATTTCTCCAACTGGTCTTTTTCGGCCTGCATGGGCCTGCGCAAAGAACTCCCAGGGCATGTCTTTCCTTTCGATATAAAGAGCTTGAAGGTCTTCTGGTAGTCCGGGATGCCTAGTGTAGGAGCACTGGCAATACTTTTCTTCAGCTTCTGGAAGGACACTGAGCATCTTCATCAAGGTGGAAGGGAGTTGTCTTCACTGCCTCATACCAGAATTTGCCTGAGAGTGGATATCCCTGTCCTATGGATGCTGGGCTTCAGGAATAGGACAGACATCGGGAGCAGGGTCTGAGTATCTGGGCTTGTGATGTTCTCCTCTTCTTGTTTTGCAGGAGGGGGGGACTAGTATCCTGCTCTGTTGCAGTTCAAGCAAGTAAGCAGTGGTCTTGGCTTGTAGGCTCCAAGGTCCTTATATGTGTCGGCCACCATCCCAGGAGCAGACCTTGATCCCACATATCCCACAGGCAGATTATTTTCGATGCTTTTTGCAACTAGAAGCACCACATCTCTTGGTAGAGTCTTTTACTCAGGTCGAACCATCTTCAGCTGCTTCTTGATGGGTTCCATCAGGCCATCCACAAAGACACTGGTCAGCATCCGAGCATGTGGTTTCTCAAAGGAGGAGAATCCCAGATAGAGAACATCTGAGACATCCGTTTCATGGTATTCCTCCTAATCTTTGGGTTGATGTCATTCAGCGTCAGCTGTTCACAACATTACACTCTGGAGGCAGATGATCTCATCCATATCTGACGGCTTTTATGAGGGATTCGGCCGAATGGGCCCATCTGAATCCCCTGCTTTAACTTCCGACAAGGACCATAAATCTTTCTAAGTGTGTGTAGTTCTTCAGATCTGGACTATCTTCCTCTAATAGGGCATAGGTTGTTTCTCAGGGTCCGGTAATTCACCTGTTAAGACAGACACTTGACTCGGTGGGAATGTAACATAAAATGTTCGGGCCTACGCACCCCCCCCCCCACCTCATGCAGTGAGGCCTGTGAGATCAGGGGGTTGCCGTAGTCAATTCCCGAGCCCTCTTCATGGTCAGCTGGGTGATCCTCCAGTGTCCTTCCGGGGTGTGCGGTTGCAGTGGGCCAGTGGTGTGCTTCTGAAGCAGCAAGCAGACATTTTTTTTCCTGGGCTTGTCATATGAGCTCAGCTGCTCGTTCTTCCTCCTCCTATCTTGTCATCCTCATGCTGTTAGAGCCTGCTCCCATTGTATCTTCACTCCCAATACCATGAGGTTCTCCACTGTAGGGCTGGCTGGGTTTGGTCGCCATATATCCCCAGCATCTGCTTCCATAATTAGACATACAGTGCTTTGTGCCACCATCTTGGTCGTGGAAGTGGAAGTGGTGACCCCGGAAGGGGGGGCATTTAACCAGAAGGAAGAGGATGTGACATCCTGAGGGGAGCAGTAGGCGGGGCTGGAGTAGGAAGTGACATGGAAGGGGCGGGGCAGTGGCACTAAAGGTTCAGGTAGTGTGGGTGTACTGGGCAGGGCTGGAGCAGAGGGTGTGGTTACAGGGGGCCCGGGTGACTTGTGTCACAGGTGGGGGTGTTTCTGGGGCGTGGTTCCCTATTGTTGAGCAGTTCTGTTACACCCCTGACTTTGCTCTCCACCCCCAAGACAAGTCCCTCCGCCATTACAGGGCGTCGGCACAGTATTCACACTTTCCTTTGTTTCCTTTGTTTCAGAAACTTCTCCTGGGGGATGATACACATAGGCAGCTGCACCCCCAGGGCCCCACCCTTCTTTATGAATCCATCTAGTTACACTGTACCAGGATTCAGCCATCAATAAAACATTCCAAAATCCTTCAATCTACCTTCTTTCTGTATCAACCCTCAGACATTTCCATAACTTTATCACAAATGCTTTCTGAGGTCTTAAATCACGCTTCAGCTACTTGCAAATCCTTCAGACTACTTCACTTACTTCTTCCTATCAACAATGAGACTCTTATCTAACATTCTTAATTCCCTCTAAAACCAGCAGATGGCGCTGTTCACTAAACTCACATACCAAGCCTTCTTTGTAGTTCATTGTTTCTACATTCACATGTTTACGTTTCTCAGGACATACACGACAGACTCGTATCGAATGTTATAAAAACCGATCTCAGGTACGATGTGCTCAGCTTTTCCTCTTTACCAAGGAAAGCTTGAATTCATGATTCCACCATCAAATGAATTCTAAATTTAATCACAAGATGCTTTTTTTTTTTTTTTCCCCAAGAGTGGGCCAGTCCACCACTCCACCGCAGAGACTTGAAATCCCTGTTATACTCCCAGGGGAGATTCTCATAACACAAAGCTTTTATGCTCTGTTCTCAGCTGCCTTAAACACCCTGCGTCCCAGCCTTTTTTCAATCAGTTCCAAAACATGCAATACACATAAAACAGAAAATACCCACAAGGGGTTATTTTGGGCAGGTCATAGGTTAATAGCAGGGGGCCCACTCGTTTTTTGTCAGCGTGACCCAACAATTAACCGATGAACATAGTACAGCAGCACTAGACAAAAACGATCTGCTCGGATAAGTAAAGTATAAAATCTACTTTTCCCGGACAGATATTAGAAGAGTGATGGGCCCTTTTTCTCTCATCTGCGGTCTCTAAATAGAAGCTGCACCAGTTCAGTTTTCGGTTAATAAATCAGATCCAAGCCCATGCCCAGTTACAAGGCGACATTGAAATGGAAAGTAGCCTCAAAGGGGCTGTCTGTCCTTGTGGGGGGCCAAGTTATCTTAAAAATAACAAGGGTGCACCGAGAAAACAAAAACACAGGCTGCCTTGTGCTATGAAAGTGCTTTCGCTTTATTCACAAAATGGTGGCTTTTTTATACCTTTGCAAATTAGTAGATAAGAGCATCACATGGACCTGGCTGTGAGGGTCTATTGGCACGTCCTTATCTTCCGGCCCTCCACAGCTCAGGAATGCTTTGGAACAAGGTGTAACTTTGAATAGGTTTCCCTCTTTGATTACACGCGATTTCTACAAACTTCTACAGGCGGCCATTTGTTAACCATTAATAACAAAAAGATATACCTACAGCTTTTACATGCTGTAATGTTGGGCCATATATATATTTTTTATATTATATATATTATATATATATTATATTATATATATTATTATTGTGAGGTATATAACTAATACATTAAAATAGAGACACAAAGGATCACACATATATAACCTTTGTTCCCATCCACAACATGTGTACTCTTTATCCCCTGCTGTTTGTTCTATCTGAAGCAGGGAGTGAAGTCCTCACAAAAGTCAGCAGTGTGAGAGCTTGTGTGTTATCTGATCTTTCAGACAAAAGACTAATTACTGTTAACATTATCTCAGCAGCTTCTCTGGACCTCAGAGAAGGTAACTTATTTAATCTAGACTGATAAAAAGAGAAGTCTGAATACATGGAGCTCATATGCTAATTACAGACAGCTTGACCAGAAAGTGGGCAGAGCCAAGCAGCATTATTTCATTCATGCATCCTATGAAACTTTGAGATGAGACAACCCCTTTAAAACTAGCATCTACCAAATGTTTACTTTTTGACTTTATTTTTTATGACATTAGGAGACAAATTAATTTAGTAGCAATTTTATACACTTTCAAGAAAATTTGAATCAAATTTTTCTTTGGGGGAAACGTGTTGGAGGATTTTTCTTCAACGAGTACTTTGATAATACTGGTGAAAACGTATTGATCTTTGTGATTTCGTCTGTATATATAGCTTTACTAATAGATTTTTTTTGGGTAGCATATTTTTGTGGTTATTGATTGTTTTGCTTTATTGTAGTTTATCAGTATACCATTGTCCTATGGATTTCTAGGGTTGGGTAAGAGGTTCGTGAGTGTGGCAACCCTTTTCTGGGCGATGGCCCTAAAAAATCCAAATGAAAACAAGATCGAAATATCAAATTATAAACTAAAAACAGAGAAAATGTAATAGGTTGCTCAAAAAAATAGCAGTGTGTGCATCTTCATTATCCAACTGGAATATTTTCAGTATAAACTGAAATGTGTTCCCAGATTTGACTTTTCTGTCGATCTCTGTACTAATATTTCATTGTGTAACCTTTATTTCTGAGAACTGCTTTACATTTTTGTAGCATGGAGTCAACTAATGTCTGATGCCTGGTAGGGTCTGGAACAGGTATTCCAGACCCAGCAGCAGGGCCATCTTTTCCATGTGATACTTGAATATGTGATTCTTATGGTTGCCCATAACTCGGCTACACCTACTCATGAATTTTTGATCACGTTGTCAGACAAAAACAGTAAACACATTACTGATGTTACACTGTTATTATTTTGCACATATACAACTATATGTGGCAGAGTGACCACAAGCGGTCCTCTGCCACTTGGTGTTTTACAGCTAGAGACCTGCAAGGTACTTGCCTTCGAGGTGCCTGGCTCCTGTGGAGTAAACCAGCAGTTTTGGGTTGGTGACCCAAGGTGGACTACTCACTGGCACCTCATCTGTAAACTGCAAGTAACCACATCAGGGATAGTGACCAGGGAATCAATTCCATTTTGCAGCAGGCTCTGGTGAAAATCAGGGAGCTCCTCAGACTCCGCTCCCTAGCGTGGTGGTTGCCACCTCTCGCAGTGACCCACCAGATCCACCTCTTGCCTGAGTGTTACACACCCTTTTCAGATTCTCCAGCGCTCCCATATTCGTGATGGCAGCCACTAATGCTTGTGAGGCCAGATTCACACATGCAGTTTTTGACCCATTTTTTGTATATTGGTTTAGATAAAGTCAGGGGTACATATAAAAAAGGAAAAGTATAAAGGACTTTTCTTCATCTTTTTCTTTTTTCTGCTCTCACTTTAGTGTAAAAAATCTATTACAAAATGCTTGTAATTAACCAAACTTCTACTGGCCCCAAAGCCGTGACTGCTTCATACATGACCATCCTGCTCCTGCCCTCAGTCCTGCTCTATGCTGGAGTGTATGTCACATACATGACTTGATTTTTGTCAGAAAGTGTGTGAGGTAGATGGCACCTAATTTCACTGACTCGCAGGTTCTTTTATAATTCTCCAATGAGCATTTATTGGATAAAGTGATGATAGGCAAATTTATACATGACCCTCATGTAGATGCTGGCCTCAGCACAAAACTGGAAATTTTGAAAAGAACTGCTTGATGGTATTTATGGTATTTATGGTCCTTGCTCAGAGACCTATTACTAAATTGCCATCTGTTTGCCATCATTGTGATAGTCAATTTAATTTTGCTACATGTCTTGCAATTACTCAAAATTAGTAAAATCTGTTTATTTCTTGGCAGGTGACACTACCAGGAGCTCGGAGGCACATATAATATTGGATTTTAAAGCAGATGATGGTGATATCACACAAGATACATATGAAGGGCATGATATTACCTCACATATACACTCAGTTCTACCAATCAAAGATCTGTCATCTAATTCTTTTCAGCAGGTACCATCTTCTGATTCACTACAGACTGTTAAGCAAAATGAAAGTCACAGAAGGAGTGTAAAACATCAAAAAGCTTCCAAAGGGGAAAAGCCATTTTCATGTTCAGAATGTGGAAAATGTTTTCCTAAGAAATCAATACTAGTTGCACATCACAGAACTCACACAGGAGAGAAGCCATTTTCATGTCCAGAATGCGGAAAATGTTTTCCTCATAAATCAGATCTTGTTGTACATCAGAGAACTCACACAGGAGTAAAGCCATATTCATGTTCAGAATGTGGAAAATGTTTTCCTAAGAAAGGAATACTTGTTGACCATAAAAGAACTCACACAGGAGAGAGGCCATTTTCTTGTTCAGAATGTGGCAAATGTTTTACTGCGAAATCACATCTTGTTAAACATAAAAAAACTCACACAGGAGAAAGGCCATTTTCATGTTCAGAATGTGGCAAATGTTTTACAGTGAAATTTCATCTTGTGGATCATCTCAGAACTCACACAGGAGAAAAGCCATTTTCATGTCCAGAATGTGGCAAATGTTTCGCTATCAAATCAGGCCTTGTTAAACATCTAAAAACTCACACAGGAGAAAGGCCATTTTCATGTCCAGAATGTGACAAATGTTTTACTCAGAAAGCAGGTTTTCTTAAACATCAAAAAACTCATACAGGAGCAAAGCCATTTTCATGTTCAGAATGTGGAAAATGTTTTGCTGAAAAATCAAATCTTATTGAACATCAAAAAACTCACACAGGAGAGAAGCCATTTTCATGTTCAGAGTGTGGCAAACATTTTACAAAGAAATCATGTCTTGTTGACCATCAAAGATCTCACACAGGAGAGAAGCCATTTTCATGTTCAGAATGTGGTAAACATTTTACTAAGAAAACATATCTTGTTGAACATCAAAGATGTCACACGGGAGAAAAGCCATTTTCATGTTCAGAATGTGGCAAATGTTTTACTCAGAAATCAAACCTCATTAAACATAAAAAATATCACACAGGAGAGAAGCCATATTCATGTTCAGAATGTGGCAAACATTTTACTGAGAAATCAACCCTTAATAAACATAAAAAAATTCACACAGGAGAGAAGCCATTTTCATGTTCAGAATGTGGCAAATGTTTCGCTGTGAAATCAGTTCTTCTCGCACATCAAAAAACTCATACAGGGGAGAAGCCATTTTCATGTTCGGAATGTGGAAAATGTTTTACTAACAAACGGAGTCATGTTGAACATCAAAGATCTCACACAGGAGAGAAGCCATTTTCATGTTCAGAATGTGGTGAACAATTTATTAAGAAATCATATCTTGTTAATCATAAAAGGTCTCACACAGAAAAACCGTTTACATGTTCAGAATGTGGAAAATGTTTTAGTAACGAAAAAAGTCTGTTTCTACATCAACCAGTTCACACCGCAAATAAGCCATTTCCATGTTCAGAATGTGGGAAATGCTTTGTTCACAAAATAAGTCTTTTTCGACATCAACGATTTCACACGGGAGAGAAGCTATTTTCATGTTCAGAATGTGGAAAATGTTTTATTCGTAATTCAGCTCTTGTTGAACATCAAAGAACTCACACAGGAGAGAAACCATTTTCATGTTCAGAATGTGGCAAATGCTTTAGTCTAAAAAAAAATCTTATCCTACATGAAAGAACTCACACTGGAGAAAAGCCATTTTCATGTTCAGAATGTGGCAAAGGTTTTATTAAGAAAGCAAATCTAGTTGAACATCAAAGAACTCACACAAGAGTGAACGTGTTTTCCTGTAAGGAATGTGGAAAAGGTTTTACTAGGAAATCATATCTTGTTGAACATCAAAGAACTCACACACCTTAAAATCAAGTCTTGTTTAATATTTGGTTTTAATCGAGGGCACAGGAACGGTGTTTGCATAAATCGCTATGATTACCTAAATGTCATAGACAGCTGGGCTCAGGAGATAATATGATCTCTACTACATAATCCATTAGGTGTCATGGTCAATAAAGACTGCAGAAACTTTGTGGCTTGAGAGAAGGTAAGGGCACCTTCTGTCACCCATTGACCCCATGTGAATAAGATTGTGAGGTTCCATATATTTCCACGGTTGTGGGAGCCTGACATAGTTGTATGCCTATTAGACAGTCTGTCAATTTTACACTGACAGGCAATAATGTTTTGGTATATTGAGTATACCAAAGCATTACCAAAGATATTCAAGTATCACACTGTAAATTCTCTTGATGGGAGTAAGAAAATAAAAAAAGGAAAAGAGAAAGTCAAATAAAGTTTGTTAAAAAAAAAAAGCGCACAGATATTTTTTTTAAACTGTGGTACAAATAAAATCCCTCACATATGTAAACAACCCTATTAGTTATTTTTATGTTATTACAAGTACATGTTTAACACCATAATAACCTATTGAAAAAAAAAGGGGAAAAAAGGTTTTTTTTAAACCTCCCCCAGAAATCATATAATTTAATCAATAAATTCCATGTACCCTAAAATGGTACCAATAAAAACTTTAACTCGTCCTGCATAAAATAAGCCCAAATACAGCTACGTCAATGGAACAATTAAAAAAAAAAATATGGATGTCAGAATATGGCGACAAAAACATTTTTGTATTAAGCATTTTTATTTACAAAAAAATTAAAAACCTAGAGATACTGTATTTGGTATCTGAAATCATATTGACCCATAGAACAAAGGAAATACTTTATTTATACAACGCTGTGAACACGAGAATAATTGTAATAAAAAAAAAACAAAGTAATACACTAATGGTTTGCAGAAATCGCACATGTCTTCCACATGGAGGAATTAGAAGCCCAGACCCTTGCCCAGGTGGATAGATTGGAAAAAAAATGTTTCTACTGGCTCTTTTTTAGTCCTCTCCCCTTTTTTAAGCACTTTCCCTTAGCATAGTTATCCCTTTTTGTGAACTGTTTGGGACCCTTTGCTGCTTTGCGGGCTTTGGTCCCTCGTGTTTGGGAGATATTTGCACTACTTACTGCTGTGGCTCTCCGGGACATGTCTGCTGGCAGGTTGGTTTGTGGTTTGCATCCAAGTTTTTTCAAAAACTGTCCTCCTCCTTCCTTTTTTAAAATTCTTCGTGTTAGTACATGATAATGTGTTATAAGGTATTAATTGGCCTTTTGTCAAACATAGTTTACCATAGGAACCAGACTTCTTGTTCCCTCTTTCACATAGGTCCACAAGAACTTCTGTTCCCTTACTGTTTGTTGAAAGGTCCTCATATTAGTATGTATACTGTCATTTACCGCAGGCATTCAAGGTCTATTGTCCTTTTACTGCTTTTCAACAGGTTCTTCTCCTCGTATACGAAATGTCTTTTATTATAGGCCCGCAAGGCCTATTGTTGTTTCATTGCTCCTCAAAAAGTTTTTGCACTAATATGTTTGTTGTCTTTTACTGACTACAAGTTTGTAATTTAAAGCTTAATAATAAAGCTTAATAATAAAGCTTTTCTGAATAAGAAAAAAAAAACAGTGGAAGAATTGCCTCTTTTCCATTTTCCCACAGAAAGAGTTAATAAAGGTTAAGCAACACACTGTATGTATCCCAAAATGGTGCCATTGAAAATTATAAATGGCCCAACAAAAAAACAAGCCCTTTTATACAATGATATATCAATGGAAAAATTTAAAAGTTTGTTTTCTTAAAGGTAAACTTTTTAATGGAAAAAATTGCATTTTTTAAATTAAAACTTTTTTAAATAAAACCAACTGGTTTCCAAACAGTGTCCATTTCAAAAAGGGTAAAAAATTGCAGGGGCAGAGAGGGGAGTTCTGGAGCCTGCGGCTGCCCTACTAAGGGCTACGGAATATAAATAGCCCTTGTAAAATGCTTATGAGTGTTGTGCCCCTAAACTAAAAGCCAACACTTAAAGGTGAGAACCCAATTTTAAACCCAGTATATCACTGTTTTTTCCTGTTTAACGTTATAAACACGATTGTGCGCCCCCTCTCTCTTTTTTTTTTCTGCATAGATCTTACAGAGGTGACGCAACCAGTGAGCGGTAAGCAGGAGAGATAACAAATTGAAGCCAAGATACCCAAGTGCTATTTAAGATGTGTATCTTCTCTTGAGTCGCAACCAAAAGCTCCTCCATATGGTATATAATTGTCACCTCTGTTACCCCTCTTCAAATGACGGATGGTCGGTTGACCTCCAATGTCTGGGAAGAACAGTTTTGGCTGCTTGTAAAAGCTGCCTAAGAAGGGATTTTTTATAGGCTGAGGCCAATACATCGAAGCAGGGCCACTTTGGGAATCGCTATTCTAGAGGCCATTGCAATAGCCCCGAATATCACATACTAGAAATCTTTCAGTGAGGAGCAGTCCCATCAAATATGCAGCATGGTGCCTCGTGCCATTAAAGATATTAAATGTGTCTGATAGAGTCCTGTTGATTTGTAACCTAGTGGAGGGGGGATTGGTATAGCGCCATAATTTTGACGGTAAAACCAGGGCTAATCCCCAGATGCCGAAGGGTAGCAGTCAAAGAAGACCAAGAAATCCTGTCAAAGGCCTTCTTGGCATCAAGGGACAAGACCATAAGAGGGATTCTACAGGTCTAGGCAAAGTGGACAATGTCCAATGTTTTTAGGGTGTTTTCTTGCGCCTCCCTGCCCAGGAAAAAACCCACCTGATCAGGATGAACAAGGTCTGGGAGTATACAGTTCATCTGTTCACTAA
The DNA here is from genome assembly GCA_025379985.1 of Phyllomedusa bahiana. Classification (NCBI taxonomy): domain Eukaryota; kingdom Metazoa; phylum Chordata; class Amphibia; order Anura; family Hylidae; genus Phyllomedusa; species Phyllomedusa bahiana. The sequence continues at coordinate 67,788 of JAODAL010020425.1, forward strand.
GAGCTTAGCATATAGTTTCAGGTCCACATTCAGCAAAGAAATTGGACGATAATTCCCGCAAAGAGAGGTGTCTTTGCCTGGCTTTGAAATAAGCGCAACATGTGTTAGGGTTGCCTGTAAGGGAAAAGGGTTGTCGGGCGAGACAAAATTGAAGGCCTGCAGTAACATAAGGGAAAGGGCTTCTTGAAACATTTTATAGAATGCCTCAGTAAATCCATCGGGACCTGGGCTTTTCCCAATAGGAAGACTTCGAATAATCGACAGAAGTTCCTAGTGGGAAAATGAATCTTCAAAAGCTGCTAAGTCCATCTCCAAAAACCTTGGAGGGACAGCAAAAACATTTTTCTTCCGGTGGGGACCGGTGATTCTCGGAGGTGGTATAAATTAGAAAAAGTGTGATAAGAATCATTGATTTCCTTTGTCATGTGTATTAAATGGCCTGATGCAGTTTTAATAGATGGTATATGGGACTTGGTTATTTGCTGCCTCAGTGCCCTAGCCAACATCCTCACACTTTTACTGCCATATTCGTAAAAGCGACTTCGTAGTATGTGTAGGAACCTTTTCCAGAAGGACTCCAATAGGAGTTTAACCTCGAAACTGGCAGTTAAGAGGTCTCTCAATGTCCCCGTAGATAAGGCCTGTTTATGCTAAGTTTCAAGAGCTGCCACCTTAGTCAGTGATATATGCAGCTTAGATGCTCTATCCCTCTTCAATCTCACTCCGTGCTTGACCAGAGTTCCCCATACCATGCACTTAAGCGCATCCCATTTGGTAGTCAGCGAAGATAATTCACCAACATGATCAAACATAAAGTTTGAGATCGTATGGGAGACGTCAGAAGTACAAACAGAATCCAGTAATGGGGACTCATTAAGATGCCATGACCAAGGCAGTTTTGAGAAAGAAGGAACCCAATTGATGTGGTCAAAAGCCGGCAGGGAGGGCACTATGAGACAGCAAAATGTAGTCCAAACGACTATAATAATTGTGTGGAGGGAAGTAGAAGGTGAAATCCTTGTCCTCCGGATGCTGTAGTCTTCACACATCACAGAGTTGAAGGAGATTAAATGCCATTTTTATAGATTTAATGGATGTGTAGGACATCGACGACCAACCAGAAGAGTTGACGAAAGTAGGGTTTAGAGTAGTGTTAAGGTCTCCACAACAGAGTATAGTGCCCTTAATCAAATTGATGGCCTTGTCCACCAAATATTTATTAAAATTGACCTGTCCTTGGTTCGACATGTAAACGTTAATGATTGTAAAGGTGTGGCCTTCTATAGTAAGAACTAGGATAATGTAGCGAGCCCTAGGGTCCACCCAACAATTCTGGACCTGGTGTGCCAAAGACCTATGCAGGGCCGATCCTAGGGGGCGGTCGAGGTGGGTGATCGCCCGGGGCGTCGATGCTCCACTCACCCGAGGAGGCGCCGCTGCCGCCCGCCCGGAGATTACCCCTTGAATCTGCGCGGCCGTTGTAAAACGTTCGCACAGAGTCAGTCAGCAGCTGCACACTCGCTGTGCAGCTTCTGGTACAGTGAGGAGGCAGGAGGGATTGTTGCCATCATGCCTCCTCCCCTGTATGTATCAGCATCGCAGGGGGCGCACAGCTTTCACCATGCCCCCTGCGATGTTGGGTCTCTCGGCCAGCAGCTTCCCCCACA
>JAODAL010020426.1:0-69452 GCA_025379985.1 Phyllomedusa bahiana
TCCCCCGTTCGTTGCCCGGTCCCTCACAGGTGCTGGTGCTGCAGCTGGATGTCGGCTGCGCTCCGCTGGTGGTTGGAGCGGCGCGTCCGGCTGCCGGGAGGAGGAGGAAAGATGGCGCCCGCCACGTGTCTGGCCGCGGGGTTTCGCCGCTGCTGCGCCCAGGAAATAGTCTCTTATCCCTCTGATGGACGCCGGTTTATGGAGAGAGCCAGGGGCTGTGAGTGGAGCCTTCCGCCGGCGTTTTGATGCCAGGATGCCGCTATTTCTCCCCCAAGAAGGTAGCCGCGCTGCGGAGCTTCTCTCCTACACGTCCGTCCCCATGGGCTTCCGGTCCCGCCCCCCAGCCTACACTTGTTTTTACGCAAATTGATGCTTAACAATTGCATGGTGGTGAAAGTGCTACTGATATTTTTACAACTAAGGAAGAAAAATAATGCTGTTTCCATGCTGGAGAAATAATTTAGCACAGAGAGGAGATGTCAGGCAATTTTCCATCTTATTTGGACCCTAAGTCAGCTAAGTTTCCCCCTTTTGTGTCTTTGTCCTCGGGTTGAAATTTTTACTAAATTAGTTATGGATGATATCAAAAAACTCAACAAAAATTAATCAGAGAATTGAAATAATTTAAAAATGTTGTTTTTGAGCCTGCAGACAAAGGGGAAAATTTATTGATTTTGGCTGGTTGAAAAATATGAAAAAGAGGCACTACACCATTTGAGAGATAGACAGACATATTAGAAGATTAATTATAGTCTCTTGAATACTTTTTTCCAGCAACTCACAGAAAAATAAGAGAAAGCATATGAACAAGAAATCATACCTGTGTGCTAGTTTAATAGTTAAAACTCCTAAAGTTCCTACACCATACCTCCTTCCAAAGGTGCACAAAAATCCAGTTAATCTGCCAGGTCGTCCAGTTGTGTCAGACATGGAGGGCTTGTGTGATCTGGTGTGTAAATTTATTGACTATTAACTTAACCCCTGGTGTAACTGTTGTCCACACATGTCCAGGACTCTACGGATGTCCTTAAGCAGATTGATGGGATTTGCATGGAACTGGGGTCATATTTTGTGGATCGATGTCGAATCACTATATATGAGTATTCAACATACATAATGACAGATCAAGTTCAATGCTGGCTGTGGTACATCGACAATTTGCTATTCCTATTGCACAGGTCGATGACTCCGCTAGCTGCTTTCATGTGTGAATTAAATCAAAATAAGTTTAATATTAAACTGACCTTTAAGTCTGATCAAACGAGGATAGAATTTCTGGACATCTTTTTGAGGTTGATGGAAATGGGATACTCCAGATGAGTACAGAAAAGATACAGTGATAAATTCACTGCTACATGCCTCTTCCTTTCATAATCCCTCTACTGTCAAGGCTGTTCCTACAGGCCAGTTTTTGTGGATGAAGAGAATCTGCTCTTTTGATGACAAATAAATAAGATCCAAGCTCTTGATATAAAATGGAGATTTGTGGAGAGAGGGTACAGTAATTGGAGTACCAAGAGGGCATAACTTAAGTGGGCATAGATAAAGTAAGCCCTGTCGTGGTCCATGTTGGAACCAATGATCGAATACATGGTAGGTGGAGGATCCTAAAGAATAATTTTTAAAAATCTAGGCTCAAAGCTGAAGGGAAGGACAGGCAGGAGGTCAGGACAGGTGGCAGAGGTTCGTGGTCAGAGACGGGCAGAAGGTCAGGGCAGGCGGCAAACAGGCAAGGTCAGGAAGCGTAGCGGAATGGACTGGTTCACGGGTAATCAAACAGAACTCCAAACTCTCTCTAAACAAGCTAACGCACACCAACGATCTGGCAGAGAGTGCAGGAGGCGTATACCTTATATAGGTCCAGCGGCCGGCAATTGACTAATTACCGGTGCGCTGGCCCTTTAAATCCAGACCAGCCGTCGCGCGCGGCCTAAGCGCGGCCGGGGCAGGCAGGAGCAGCGTGCACAGGAGCGTGGACGGGTAAGTGAGCAGGCGCCGGGGTCCGGGCAGCAGGGGGATGGTTGCGGGCGGCCGCGGCACCCGCGCCGGACCCCCTGCGGGCAGGGGGGGGGCGGTCGCGGGGGGCAACGACACCCGCGCCAGCCCCCATGACAAAAGGTTTCCCAGGAGCTACACAACGCTATGGTAAGCCTGAGTGGGAAGGGGTTAAAGAGAGCCTGTCACTATGACAGACATGTTACAATGGTTGTTTCATGAAAAATAAAGTTCTAATGGAACACAGTCTACAGATCACCTGGTCCCCTAAAAATTGGTACCAGAAACCCCAGATGATCAGTTTGCATTATTGTCAGGGAAAGTAGATACTGCAGAAGAAAAGTACTCCTAGATCAGTTGAGACTGAATAGTCGCTACTCGCGTGCATGGTTCCTCCAGAGAAAGTCACTCTGCTCTAGGTGTGGACCCAAGTGGGTATCCTTCTTTTGATGAACAACCTTGTTCAAAAATGTATTCTGCTCTAAAACAATCACGGCTGAAATAGGAATACTCATCAGAATGCAGCGTCAAAGGTGGCCAGGATTACAAAAACGGTGGGGTCAGCCATTTTACATTCTGCCACTTGCCACTGTGTCTCTTATGCACACGGATCTCTCTGCAGCAGCAGTAGATTGCAATCTGTGCAAAATACTTCTGATTTTAGAGTTACTGAGGTGAATTACCTTTCAACTACACAGTGTGTGTGTGTCATACACACAAACACACACGTTCCTGAACCAGCATGTTTTATTTTGTGATATCACTCATCGCGCCAGCAGTCGTTCAACGAGGTGATTGCCAAGAGACAGCAGTATGTGTCCAGCCATCCTACAGTGCAGCAGCTGACAATGCTCCTGTCCAAGTTGTTGGTACTGCAGTCCCTCCCTTTTCAAGTGGTGGACTCTGCACTGTTCAGAGAACTGATGGCTTGTGCCGAGTCGAGGGTGAGAGTCCCAAGCTCTCATTTCTTTTTGAAAAAGGCAGTGCCAGCCCTGCACAAATATGTAGAAGAGAAGGTGGGCCAGTCCTGGAAATTTTGTCAGCCTCGCGCTGGTGTCCAAATTTCCTCTGCCGGTAACCCCTCTGCAGAAAAACATGTTAGTCTCCTACGTCAGTGGCGAATGACGAAAGGACGCTATTCGGTTCTGTACTGCACCCCTCACATTGCAGATTGGCGCCCTACACAAGGAGACTCTGAGACTTCTCGTTCTGCCTCGCTCCTCTTCTGAAATTCTCCTGGGCCTCCCTTGGTTGCAAGAGCATGCTCCAACCCTAGACTGGAACACAGGCGAGATTATCCGTTGGGGCCCCACGTGCCACTCGCGATGCCTTCCTGTACTCCATCCAGCTCTACGGCCCGCCTCTGTAAAGCCTACGAAGCCTCTGCCGGGTCTGCCCACTCCTTACCAGGATCTAGCCGACGTCTTTTCTGAAAGACAGGCCGAAACTCTTCCTCCGCACCGGCCGTTCGACTGTCCTATTGACCTGCAACCCGGTAGTACTCCTCCCCGAGGCAGAGTCTACCCTCTTTCTGTCCCGGAGACCAAGGCGATGTCGGAATATGTCCAGGAGAACCTTCGTAAAGGCTTTATACGCAAGTATTCTTCGCCTGTGGGGGGTCGGTTTCTTCTTTGTTGAAAAGAAAGATGGAACTCTCTGGCCCTCTATTGATTATCGGGGACTCAATAAAATCACCATAAAAAATGCCTCTGATCTCGGAGCTGTTTGATTGCCTACGTGGCGCAAATTTTTTTTCCAAGTTGGATTTACGCGGAGCATACATCTTGATTAGGATCCGTGAAGGCGACGAATGGAAGACGGCCTTTAATACCCGAGATGGCCACTTTGAATATCTCGTCATGCCGTTTAGCCTCTGCAACGCTCCGGCGGTGTTCCAGAACTTCGTCTTACGAGATCTTCCGCTACCTTCTCTACGTCTGTGTTATTGTCTATATGGACGACATTTTAATCTTCTCTCCGGATCTAGAGACTCACCGCCACCACGTCCGCCAGGTGCTCAGATGCCTCCGTAGCCACCAGTTATATGCCAAACTGGAGAAATGTTTGTTTGAACGCACCTCGTTGCCCTTCCTAGGGTACATCGTCTCGGATCAAGGTCTCCAGATGGATCCCTCTAAGCTTTCAGCGGTCTTGCAGTGGCCTCGACCAGTGGGTCTCCGGTCCATCCAGCGCTTTTTGGGGTTCGCGAACTATTACAGACAGTTCGTCCCGCAGTTCTCCACGCTCGTGGCCCCGCTGGTGGCCCTTATGAAGAAGAATGCTAACCCCAAGTCCTGGCCTCCAGAAGCCCAAGAAGCCTTTGATCGTCTTAAAGCAGCATTCGCTTCGGCTCCTGTTCTGTCTCGCCCGGACCCGCAGCGTCCGTTTGTCCTAGAAGTGGACGCCTCCTCAGTAGGTGCCGGCGCTGTCCTCCTTCAGAAGTCCTCCTCTGGGAGACTGCGTACTTGCGGCTTCTTTTCCAAGACCTTCACCCCAGCCGAACGAAATTACACGATCGGTGATCGCGAACTACTGGCCATAAAGTTAGCCCTAGAAGAATGGCGGCACTTGCTGGAGGGGGCTCGCCATCCCATCGAGATCTTCACCGATCACAAAAACCTTCTTTATCTCCAGTCTGCTCAACGACTGAATCCTCGACAAGCCAGGTGGTCGCTCTTTTTCGCCCGCTTTGATTTTCTCCTTCACTTTCGGCCAGCTGAGAAGAACGTCAGGGCGGACGCCCTCTCTAGATCCTCGGACACTGTGGGCCTAGAGCCGCCTCTGCAGCACATAATTCCTCCAGAACGTCTCCTCACGGCGGCCCCCGTGGATCTTCAACATCTACCTCCTGGGAAGACCTACGTCCGCCCTGCCATGCGGCCTCGAATCCTTAAGTGGGGACATTCCTCACGAACAGCTGGTCATCCTGGAGTACATAAGTCCCTACAATTAATCTCTCGCTACTATTGGTGGCCCACCCTCGCTCAAGATGTTAGAGACTTTGTCCTGGCCTGTACCTCCTGTGCCCGTAACAAAGTCCCTCGTCTCAGACCCGCGGGTCTGCTTCAGCCTCTCCCGGTGCCAGAAAGACCTTGGTCCCATATAGCCATGGACTTTGTTACAGACCTCCCGGCCTCCTCTGGTAACACGGTCATTTGGGTGGTGACCGATAGATTTTCGAAGATGGCTCACTTTGTTCCCCTGCCCGGGTTACCCTCTGCTCCTCAGCTGGCCCAGCACTTTTTCCACCACATTTTTCGGTTACACGGTCTTCCGTTGCATATCGTCTCGGATAGGGGGGTCCAGTTTGTTTCGAGATTCTGGCGGGCTCTATGTGGTCAGTTGCAGATTCAGCTAGACTTCTCGTCTGCTTACCACCCTCAAACTAACGGGCAGGTAGAGAGGGTTAACCAGGTTTTAGGTACCTACCTACGACATTTTGTATCCGCCCGTCAAGATAATTGGTCCGACCTCCTCCCCTGGGCGGAATTTTCATATAATTCTCTAGACTCGGAATCCGCTGGAGCCTCTCCTTTTTTTGTCGTGTTTGGGCTACATCCCCGCCCGCCTCTCCCTCTGGCTACCTCGTGTCATGTTCCTGCTGTGGATGCCCAGGTGCGTGACATCAAGGCACTCTGGCAAGCCACACGACAGGCCCTTCTACGGGCCTCGGCGCGCACCAAGGTCCTGACCAACAGGTACCGTAGACGTCTGCCTCTATTTAAGCCAGGTGATAGAGTTTGGTTGTCCGCCAAATATATTCGGTTCAAGGTGCCCAGTTATAAGTTAGGCCCTAAGTATTTGGGCCCTTTTGTGGTACTTCGGCAACTAAACCCGGTGTCCTACAAGCTCCACTTGCTACTTCTCTGTGTATCCCAAACGCCTTCCATGTTTCTCTCCTCAAACCTGTGGTGCTGAATCGCTTCTCCCGTGGATCTGTCTCGCCTTCTGCTGTGGCCGACTCTGATAACATCTTCGAGGTCAAGGAGGTGCTGGCGGAGAAAACAGTGAGGGGGAAGCGGTTCTTTCTTATTGACTGGAAGGGGTTTGGGGCGGAGGAGCACTCGTGGGAACCTGAGGCTAATCTGTTATCTGACCTCCTCTCTAAATTCCGTAAAAAGAGGGGGAGACCTAAAGGGGGGGTACTGTCATGGGGGCTGGCACGGATGCCGTCGCCCCCCCGCAAGGGGTCCGGCGCGGGTGCTGCTGCCACGCGCGACCATCCCCCTGCTGCCCGGGCCCCGGTGCCTGCTCACTTACCTGTCCACGCTCCTGTGCACGCTGCTCTTGCCTGTCCTGGCCGCTGCGTGCGTACCCACTGCTTAGGGCGCGCGCGCGACGGCTGGTCTGGATTTAAAGGGCCAGCGCACCGGTAATTAGTCAATTGCCGGCCGCTGGTCCCATATAAGGTATACGCCTCCTGCACTCTCTGCCAGATCGTTGGTGTGCGTTAGCTTGTCTACAGAGAGTTTGAAGTTCTGTTTGATTACCTGTGTACCAGTCCATTCCGCTACATTTCCTGACCTTGCCTGTTTGCCGCCTGCCCTGACCGTCTGCCCGTCTCTGACCACGAACCTCTGCCGCCTGTCCTGACCTCCTGCCTGTCCCCGACTACGTCTCTGGATTACGATTCTGTACCATGCATTACCCTGGCCGCCATTGCAAGCAAGTCACGTCAGGGGTAGCGACCTGGTAGCCTCACGCCGCAGCAAGTCCATCCCGCTTTATGGCGGGCTTTGGTGAATACCGGGGGCTACTTAGACTCCGCTCCCTTGCGTGGCTTAACTATCATCGCTTGCGGTGGTCCAGCAAATCCACCAACCCGTTATACCTTTGCAGTCAGCTGTAAACCACATGGGAGTCTGGCAGCAAGTGTTTCATTCTTTTCCAGTGCCACCACAATAGTCTGTGCAAATGATGTTTGGGTGTGCTGGCTTCCCCAGCGAAAGAGATCTTCTTTAGCCACTTTCCTTTTTGGCTTATTGGTTGAAGTCCTAAATGAGAGACTTAATTGTGCTAAAGATGACCTGTCACTACTCCTCCTAATACGTCTTTATAGTTATTACTTTTATTCCTAATAAAATACATTTTGGAGCATCTTCTCTCATGTCTCTGTATTGTGCCTTTTCTCTTTTATTCTTCTTTACAGTGCATATAAATTGACAACTGGGCATTACCATTTACCTTGCAAAGGGATGAATCCCTACACAGTCTGCTTTGGTCAGCAATGACAGTGTCAGAGTTTGTAGGAACATACTCAAACCATTAGTCCACAGAAGACACAACACAGTAGTATAAAAAAAGAACTGTTATTTCTTGGGGAATGAAAGTATATATTGTAACATATCCTGAGAGCTGACGTGTTCTCTTTAATGTGGCATGCCCTAATATCTGACGAAGGGTTTTGTAAACCTGACAAGCATTTTATTTGTGTCTTCCTCTTCACAGGTGCTGAAAAATGCCTTCATGAGCTTATATTGGTGTTCTGGAAAAGGAGAAGTTATTGAAGATTGGTGTCGATGTGATCTTACAGCTTTTGATGAGAATGGACTACCAGACTGTAGTCCACTTCCACCACCAGTGTAAGTTTTTATGAACAGATATTATACTTTAAGACAAGCCCTTGTCAGAATACCACCAAAATGGTTTCCTACCTTTCCATTGGTGTTGGACTGTAACTCATTACATGTCCATTAAGGTTTCCATTGTGTTAAAGCATCCATGATGTCATCAGTATGTGGATCGTTTCTGTGAACATCTACGTAACATTTGTGCAGCATTTCTTTTTATCGTTTAGTTTGTAATACATGGATTTTCTCAACATTATTTGCATTGTGTGCTTATTGTTAATACATTGACCTGAAATAGTTTCAGCATATCAAGCGGTCACTTTTTTGCAACAGCATAATACATAATAGTGTAGTCAACCTTTGAAGTGCACACGGCCTTCTCAAGACCTGGGAAATATTGACAACCACAGGAGATCCCATCTGAGTTTTTCATGCCTGTGGTGGTCTTTGTACCAGTTCAGAATAATAAAGCAGTGTTCTATTTCTGCATCAAGAGTCAACACAAGGCAGGTCCTTACAGTGGCTATCCACTTCCTGTCAATTAATAGGGCTTGCACCCAATGAAGCGTTAACTTGGAAAATACTAAACTTGTAGGGAACTCTATGGAAAGCTCTGAACCAGTCATTCACAACAGTCTCTGTAAGGGAATGTTCTCACGGTGTACTTGCGGGGAGTACAGTACGCGCCGCAATACGCCGGGTGTTTTGGGAGTCGCGCTGATTAGCGTGTATTCCCAAAGCACGAGGGGGGGGGCGGCAGCCCGCCAGCCCCATTGACATGCATTACTCGTGGCGAATAATAATTGACATGTCACTTATCTCCCCGCGCATACAATAAGATCGTATTGTACGTGTGGTGGTGGGGGGGGGGGGGACAAGGCGTAATCCATAGTTCTCGCCGCGTATTAAGCGCAATACGCAATGAAATATGCTGAGAAATGCGCGCCCAGATAAGCTTTGTGAACATACCCTAATAGTTTTCAGCAGTAAATTTTATAAAAGCATTCAAGGCGACCTCTGTAGCAGTGTATGACAACAGTGCTCTCTGCAAACATTCTTTTCCATGTGCTGCTACCCAGCTTGAGGTCAGTCTTTGTACATGCCTCAGTTTGAAGTGTGGTCACCAGTGCAATGCGCAAAGTGCTGTTGGCTGACCCTCCGGGTCAACCTTTTCCTCTGGTGAGCTTACAGCAGTCTTGGCAGGCTTCATAGGGACAGGCCACCATCCGGTATTCTCAGTGCCCAGCCTCAAACCATTTAGCAGACTTACCTTGTTGCAGACAGCAGGCAAGTGTCTCCTGAAGGCACCAGAAGGCTGCTATTCTTCCACAAATCACTTCTTTTTCCCCTTTATTTCCAAGTGTGGACTCTCTTTTTTGCCGTTCATCTCACAGACCCCTTAATGAAGTCTCTCTGTGTAGCCAGTCTGCACTTGGCACCATCACACTCTTTGCACAATCAAACTTACACAATCAGAAGCTGCAAAGCTCATGTGTTAAAGGGTTATTCTTGTGGGTGCATGTTCCACCACCTTAAATTTACTGTACATTCAATTGACAAAAGAAGAATATTTTACTTTCCAGGTGTTCCAATTTTGAATGTTAATTTATTCAAATATTGTGGTGCACTACATAAGATTTGAAAGGATCATGGTCAGGATCAATACTTTCTGTATTAATATTAATAATGTTTCGGGTCTCTTTAACCCTTCATCAGGCATAAATGGCCTTTGTGGCCTTCACTATGACTAGGCATCGAAGTAAAAGAACCTATTTAGTTATTAAAGGGGTAGTCCCCTTTAAAATGTATTTGGAATGTCGTTACTTATTATGTCTATCACAGGAAATCACACAATTTTGTAATGTACATGTATTACAAATTTTGCACATAGTATATACCTCTTTCATATCAATGCAGTCTGGCCCTACCAAAAAATAAAAAAACTGATATATCCCACATTTCTTTCAATAGTTCTGGCTGCCATGGAGTAACTGTATGGACTAAACGGTCATGTAACCTCCTGGCAGTCAGTTAGCAGCAGAATCACAGGACATCTATGTGGCAGCTGAATAGGAATAATGGAATAATTTATCTAGTTAGGACGGTAACTTCTTCAATGTATGTAGCTGCTTGTGTAACTGCTGTCTCTCCAGGGGATGTCATGTTTCTGGAGGTGGTAATAATGGAGAAGTATGGAAGCTATTCCATACACTACTGTTACCTGGATACCAGGGTCACATGACCTGTGTGGTGGTCACATGAAAAGATGCTGTTTGTGGTAGTAATACTGGAGTAGTTTTGCTCCTCAATAATCTACTGTTATCTGGATACCAGGATCACACGACCTGTGTGGTGGTCACATGATAAGACGCTGCTGGAGGTAGAAATACTGGAGAAGTTCTGCTCCTCCATACACTATTGTTAACTGGATACCAGGGGTCACAGGATCTGTGTGCTGGTAGGGGTACTCCATGGCAGCCATTGCTATGGACAGGAATCTGAGCTGTTACATTTTTTATTTCTAGATTGGGGCCTAGTGCATTGATAGAATAGAGGTACAGGATAAGCATTTTTAATACTTGTATGAAAATTATGTGATTTACTGCTTTATACATAATAAATAAAAACAATTTAAACACATTATAAATTGGACAACACCTTTAAGTCCAGGGTGAGACATGTCACCACACTGACGGAAGCAAATGAGGGGTTTAGTGATGAGAAGTTCAAAAAGCGGTTTGAGATGTAATGTTTTAAGCTGGGTTCACACTGTGTTTTTCTTGACGTACATGCTAAGGGATTCTTTAGGGATCCATTAGTGTCTCTATGGCCTCTGGCTGGTGTACATCACTGTGCCACAAAAAAAGTATGGAATAGCACAGTAGACTGCAATATTAACATAGATTGGATCTTGTAAAAAACAAATACCTTGTTAACCTATGAGTGACATATGCCACTATATGCCGTCTATTCTAAGCATCCATATAAGAGAATGCGTCATAAGCTTTTGAATAGATTTTTATGACATGTATCCATTACATGGATGTCATAATAGCCTGTGGGTGATAGATGTGATAAATGGATGCCTAAGAGTGGCATCCATCACTTATAGTCTTTAATGGCATCCATTAACAGAAGTATCAAGTAAAAGCTCTTAATGTGTTCATTAAAGGAATCTGATATTATTCTATGAGTGACGGATGCTGCTGTTTGATGTTATGTCTGGTTTTTATTTCTAAGCAAATACATCAAACATAGGCCAATAACGCAGTTTGAGCAGAGCCTTGTAACAGCACACCTAGGAGAATCTACCAGAACACCACTACTTTTGTTTACTCTAATAGGTTTTTTTTAAAGTTTATTTTTAATGGTTTTTTTTGTGCAGGTTTCGTCTGTCTCCCAACATGGAGCCCTCTAGCACTGTGGTGGCTCTAGAATGGCTGGATGTCCAAGCTGCTATAGGAACTAAAGTTTCAGATTACATTCTGCATCATAAGAAAGTAGATGAATACACTGATACAGAACTTTATACAGGTATGATGAAATGTACTAGTTCATGTCACTTGAATTTCGATTTTCTTTTCCTAGTCATGCATCCAGCAGCAGTTATAACTTATTCGTTATCTTATTTGTTTGTGTACATATTCAATATTTGACTAAGTACTTGCAAAAAGTGCATTTTGGTATCTCCAGTTAATGAAGTGTGACTAAAATGTTGGGCAAAAATGATACCTCAGCTAGTAGAATGACTTTTACATGATGTGTGGCACTAGTTTTTGAGAGCTTTGAGTGTGGCACTTGACTTGAATAGGGCACTATTTGAGAGGACACCGCTCGTAACAGACACTGTTTCTGTAGTGTTTTTTCTTCAACTTCTTGGGGCACAATCTGTGGCACTATTTTCAGTCCAAATAGCGTGTTGCAGTTTATTATTCGGGGGATACAGTTTGTGACATAATTTTATCCAGGGACATGATGTACCATTTAACCACTTATGTGCGGTGGTTAATGCGACTGCCATTGGAATGGGGTGTGGTGCCTTTTCTGCCATCTGATCACACCTCTGCGGTTATGAGGCCATAAAGACCCATATCCTTGCCATGATTTTACTCCTACTACACCTCGTCAAAGACAAACTTCCTTGTAATAGGAAATCAGTGAACTGACTATATACTGCAGTACATACCGTTGAAACCAGAAGTTTATATACACTATATAAAAAGACACACATGCATGTTTTTCTCGCTATCTCACATGAAATCAGAATAAGCCTTACCCGTTTTAGATGATTTAGGATTACCAAAATTATTTATATTTGCCAAATGCCAGAATAATGAGAGAAAGAATTTTTCAGACATTTAAATTAATTTCTGCGAAGCCAATACTTTTCATACATTTAATTAGTTTTTTCTAGCATTGCCCTTAAACTGTGTGACTTGGGTTGTCAGTTGTGGCTATCCTTCCCCAAGCTTGTCACAATAGTTGGTAGAAATTTTGGCCCATTCCTCCTGACAGAGCTGGTGTAACTGAGCCATATTTGTAGGTCATCTTGCTCACACCTGCCTTTTCAGCTTTGCCCATAAATTTTCAATAGGACTGAGATCAGAGATTTGTGTTGGCTACTCCAAAACATTGACTTGGTTATCCTTAAGCCACTTTGTAACCAGATGGACATATGCTCTGGGTCATTGTCCATTTGGAAGACCCATTGCCGCCCAAGCTTTAACCTCCTGGCTGATGTCTTGAGATGTTGCTTCAGTATTGCCACATAATCTTCTTTCCTCATGAAGCCATCTATGTTGTGATGTGCACCAGACCCTCCTGCAGCAAAACAACCCCACAACATCATGCTGCCACCTTTGTATTTCACAGTTGGGATGGTTTTCTTAGGCTTCTAAGCTTCTCCCTTTTACCTGCAAATGTAACAATGGTCATCATGGCCAAACAGTTCAATTTTAGCTTTGTCAGACCACAGGGCATGTTTCCAAAAATGTAGATATTTGTTCCTGTGTGCTTTTGTAAATGTTAATCTGACTTTCATATATTTCTTTTGGAGTATTGGCTTCTTCCTGGCAGAGTGGCCTTTCAGCCCATGTTGATGCAGTACTCGTTCACTGTGGATAATGACACAATCTTACCAGTCTTTTGCTTTTGTTCTTGGGTTGATATGCACGTGTCGGACCAAAGCATGTTCATCTCTGATGAACAAGGCACCTTTAGGTATCTGTAAATTGCACCCAAAGATGATCCAGACTTGTGCAAGTGCACAATTCTCTTCCTGATATCTTAGCTGATTTCTTTAGACATTTCCATGATGTAACACACACAGAGGCAGTGTGTTTCTGGTGTCCGTAAAAATATATATCCCCAGGTGTCTCTAACCCAGAAATTGCCAATAAACCTATTATAAGCTTCCAAAGACGACATGACATCATCATATGGGCTCAAATTGTTTATAGGCATAGTAATCCTGGTGTATGTAAACTTTTGACTTTGCACAAAGTAATAAAAATGCGTTAAAAAATTCTCTCATTACTCTGGCATTTGGCAAATAGAAATAATTTTTGTAATCCTAATTTAACCTAAAACAGGTAAGGTTTATTCTGATTTCATGTCAGATAGTGAGAAAAACATGCAGATGTGTATTTTTATATAGTGTATGTAAACTTCTGGTTTCAACTGTAAGTACTGTAAAGTGATCGCATCTTCAGTTCCCTTAGAGACTTATTGACTTAATGTTACAGTGAACAAGTTAAACTTTTGAATTTTTAAAAAAATTAAATTTTGCAAGCACCCCACCACCCCCTTATTACAAATTACAATTAAAAATCCAAAAATGTAAAATAATAAAAATAAATAAATATGTAATATCATTTGTTTAGCTGTGTTTGGCAAAGTTTGATCAATTAAAATATAACAATATATTTCCAATAAGGTGAACTTTTTTAAATAAAGGTCACTTTACTTTCCAAAAAAATTGGAACATAAAAGTGATCAAAAGTTGCAGTTATCCCAAAATAGTACCAATAAAACTACTGATCAGCCTGCAAAAAATGAGCCCATTTCAGAGTCAATAGAAGTAAAAATAAATAAAATTTCTATTTTTAGATTATTGGATTATGAAGCAAATAAAATAAAGCTTTTAATTTTTTTCTAATTAGTAAAACATTATGAAAACTATACAAATTAAGTATCAGCAGAGTGGTACTGACCTGCAGAATAAAGGTAATGTAATTAATTACATATGGTAAACTCCATAAAAACAAACCCCTTACAAAGTTTTGCTGTTCCCTTTTTTTCTTTTCCTATTCAAAACAGCTTTATTAAAAGAGTATATAAACAATAGAAAAGCAGTATATAGAAATGCAAATGGCATCAGACATCAGAGGGCAAATATAACACATATGCATATTAAAATAAGTTGACTAATAACCGTTATATAACAAAACTGGAACTACATAGAATGATCCCGCTGATTACGTAGATAAAAGATAATGTTATTCTCTAAGAGTCCCTTTGAGAATAGACATCTGCAAATCATATAAGAACAATATACTGCTAAGTTCGGTTATGAAATAATGCAACAAAAAGAGCAAAATATAATTAGACAAAAACAACAAATAAAATAAACCAATGGGCAAGGCGACCAGGCACCCAAAACTCTTTCATCAGGAGGCATTGAAAGCAATCCCATCTAAAGCAGTCCCCAACTTATAAGTTAAAAGTATTCTGAGACCAGAGGATCACTCTCTCAGAGCCAATGACTTAAAAGCGGTTGATTCCGTAAAAGCTATCCACTCTCCTCACCTCCTCATGTATTGATCCAATGTCTGGGTTGTCTCCGCTCTCAACTCCTCCATACGCTGCAAATAAAAGACCTCTTTAAGCCATTCAGCCAGGGTGGGAATTTGTGTTGAGCGCCATTTCCTAGAGATCAGCGATTTAGCAGCTGCCAGTAAAAAGATTATCAGACTCCCCTTTAATGCTTTCAGGGTCAGAGGCAACATAAAGAGCAAAAGAACAGCCGGCGCATTTTGCAGCAAGACGCCGGTGATTATCTGAATTAAATCTACCACCTTTTCCCAGAATGGCTGAAGAGCCTCACATCCCCACCAAATATGAGAAATAGTTCCCGTTTTTTTCCCACACCTCCAACAGGAGTCGGGCACATCCGGGAAAATCAAATGCAGGAGCTCAAGTACTTGGTACCATTGAGAGAGTACTTTTTAATTAACTTCTTGTACCCTACAAGAGATCGATGCTTTGCTAGCTAATACACAAGCTTTTGACCACTCCTCATCCGTAAAAGAACAATTTATTTCCTACTCCTAATTAAGTTGGAATGCAGGGCGACTGTCAGATTGGGTTACAAGAATCATACCATAGATGGTGGAGATGAGATGTGTTGGCTGCTTCCTTTGAACACACAATTGCTCGAAGCAGGTAAGATTACGTACAAGGTCCAGCCTAGTTTTATTAGTGGCAAAGTAGTGCTTAAGCAGCAAAAACTGCAGCCAAGCAAAATCCCCAGTATGAAGCAGCCTCTGACCACTATCATCACCATATAAAAGACAGCGTATAGAGATAGGAACTCCTGGTATCTCCCTAATGGGGATCAGGGGGCCACCTGGAGAATAGAGATTATATTGCCTACCCAGAAATCGAAACACTGAGAGTGTAATCTGCGTGACCAAAGGGAGATGAGATAATCTAGGATAGGGTAGATAGGGAAACAACCAACGTATGGAAGACAACGGTCTCTTATACAGTTGTTCCTCAATTTGTATCCAGTGCGTCGAGGAGCTAAAATGGAACCAATCTACGATTCTAACAGCCGTCGCAGCCAAATAGTAAGATTTCAGATCCGGAAGTGCCAGACCACCCCTCTCCCTCCTCCTAACCAAGACACTCCTAGCGATTCTTGGCCTCTTACTAGCCCATACAAATTGCCGGAAACATCGATCCATATCTTGAAAGAAGGAGTTGGGCAACCTAATTGGGATTGTCTGGAATAAATATAGGAGTCGGGGCAATATATTCATTTTAAGAATATTAACACGCCCTATCCAAGAGAAGTCCCTTTTCTCCTACTTAGCTAAGTCTCCCTTAATCTGCAACGCTAGTGCTGCAAAATTTAAGTCAAAGCAACCATTGTAGTTGTTGGGGATCTGAACTCAAAGATAAGTAAAGGATTGATTTGCCCATTTAAAGGGGAATTGGTTCGCTAACGATGGGACCCTATGGGGGGTAAGCGAGATATCAAGGGCTGTACTCTTGGAATAATTTACCTTAAAATTACTAAGCCTGCCAAAGAGATTTAACAGGTCCATCAGGCCGGGTAAGGAATATTCAGGTTCCATGAGGTATAATAAAAGATCATCCGCAAAAGCGGCACGTTTGTATTGTTCTTTACCAATGGTAATACCCTTGACCTCTCCCTTCCCCCTGATAGACTGCAAAAGGTACTCCATAGAGATAACATAAAGGAGTGGCGACAAGGGACATCCCTGCCGTGTTCCATTGCCTATAGAAAATGGCTTGGACAGGGCACCATTGACTCTGATTTGGGCCGACGGGGACTGATATAAAGCTAATATTTTTTGGAGCATTATAGGGTCAAGGCCGGCATGAGACAAGGCAGATCTCAGAAATTGCCAATCTTCCCTGTCAAATGCTTTTTCCACCTCAAGCGATAGTAACATCGCAGGGACTTGAAGTTTCTGGGCATAGTGAACAAGGGCAAACGTCTTCAGGGTGTTATCTCTAGCTTCTCTGCCTAATACAAAGCCTGCTTGATCAAGATGGATTAAGTCGGGTAAAATGGTGTTTAACCTAGTGGCAATTAATTTTGCATATAGCTTGATATCATCATTTAGTAAAGATATGGGTCTATAGCTGGAGCACGCTAAAGGGTCCTTCCCCGGCTTCAAGATCATCGAGATATGGGCTTGCAATGAGGAAGGGGGGAATGGTTTCGTAGCTGAGACAGAGTTAAAAGAGGCAAGCAAGGGATCAGAAAGTTTGTCTCTAAGAATTTTATAAAACTTTGCTGTGAAGCCGTCCGGACCTGAGCTTTTCCCTGCTGGCAGAGCAGAGATCGCCAAGGAAAGCTCGTTCGGTGTAAATGGGTCCTCCAGTGTCTGAAGCTTAACCGCGTCAATCTCAGGAGGGACGCTGACCACCTAAATAAATCTAGGGTAGGCAAAACGGAATCAGCAGAATCAACTGGCGACAAGTTATAGAGGTTCCTATAGTAGTCATGGAAACTATCCAGGATTTAGGACGTGAGGTGGGCAATCCTGCCTTGTTTGGTTTTAATCGCAGGAATGTACAAGGAAGCCCTCTTGTCCCTAAGAGCTCTCGCTAATAATCTACTCGGTCTCTTACCCCAGAGATAGTAAGACCCTGCACAAATCTGCCGAAATCAGGCAGTCTTTTTTTCCAAAAGCTGGAGGATCGCATGTTTGGTGTGCAGAAGGTCCCTAAGGTCAGCGTCAGCTAGGGTAGATTTGTGAGCTGCTTCTAATTGCGCTAGCTGCGACAATAAAGATGATAGTTTAGCCGCAGCCTCCTTTTTCAACCTGGAGCCGTGTTCGATTAATACACCTCAAGCTACACATTTTAATGCTTCCCATTTGAGCTGAGGCGATGTTGGGTCTGCGGAGTGGTCAACCAGAAAGTGCTTTATTGATTTTTGCAGATCAGCCAGGCATACAGAGTCATTAAGAAGGGACTCGTTCAGTCGCCAGTTAAATTGTTTCCTCCCACTCACAATAAACTGGGGCATGATCAGATAATAGAATATTACCTGTAGATAATTTTCTAACATTAGGGAGCAGGACATGCTGGAGGAATATATAATCCAGCCTGCTATATCTATTATGGGGGTGTGAATAAAATGTATAGTCTCGAGCATTAGGATGGGTAAGGCGCCAGGCATCCGTGAGTTGCATATTATGAAGGAGCTTTTTAATTTTATTAAATTTATTTAGGGGAACCGATGAATGTCCTGTCGATGTGTCAATGCTCGGATTAAGTGCTATATTGAAGTCCCCACAAAGAATGATTTTACCTTCTGCGTACATGTTTAAATCATCTAGAGTCGAGCTCAGAAATGACAGCTGACCCTGGTTTGGGGCATAAATATTCGCTATAGTAAACAATGACCCAGCAATATTACATTTAGCGAATATGTATCGCACGTTGGGGTCAGTCTTGCTATCTATCAATTGCACAGGAAGATTTTTATGAAAAAAGATGGCCACACCTTTCGATTTACCATAAGGGTTAGTGTTGAGCGATTATTATCGACAAAGTTGAAATCGGCAAGGTTTTTATGATGATCGAAATTTTTAGATCATGCGATAATTAAGGCTAAAATCTGTGCATCATCTATTAAGATCGCGCATTTTCGGCGCTTCCTGTAATTTTGGCGGCCAGCAAATCAGATTACAGAATAGAGCGGGGTGAGATGTGTGTGCGACGTCCATGACTGGGATGTGTATGGTTGCGATTGGCTGGAAAAAAATCACATGACCTCATTTTACATAGACCAGCGTTTCCTGTTCAGCCTCAGTGTCTCTCAGCGTCTCATAGGAGTGGACGTGCGCTCTGCCTGTGGCCAAACAGCTCAGCAAAATTTAAATTATTTTTCTGCACAGAGAAACCTCTACTATTAGCTGTGATCCTAACAATTTAGTTAGATTAGAGATTGTAAGATTTTATGTAGTTAGGTAGAGAGTTTTAAAGGAGCATCTACCGCTGTAAAGTCACGGGGGTAGCGGGGGGGAGGCGCGGGCAAACACAGACAAGCTCTATAAAGAACCCTGGATAAAGTTCACCAAGACTTAGTGTAGACATTGCACTGCAATATCTTTATTATTAACAGGTCTCTGTGTTAGGTGCAAAACTCCACTTTTATTATCAGTATACATTTCAGATAGGTTTTAATTTTCAATTTTACCCATTTCACCTTTGTTCATATATCTGAAAACAGCAATTTTATAGTCACCACAGGTAAATTGAAAGGTGCAAGAAATACCGTGTATTATACGAAAACATAACAGATACGTGTTTTTTGACTTTGTCGCACTACAGCTTTGTTCATGGACGCAGCTTGCGCGTAAATCTGAAAACACAATTTTATAGTCACCACAGTGAATTGAAAGGTGCAAAAAATACCGTTTTATTATACGAAAACAAAACAGATAGGGTTTTTTTTTTGACTTTGGCACAATACAGCTTTGTTCATTGACGCAGCTTGCACGTAAATCTGAAAACAGCAATTTTATAGTCACCACAGGTGAATTGAAAGGTCATTATTATCCGAATACATTTCAGATACTTGTTTTTTGACTATGGCGCACTACAGCATTGTTCATTGACGCAGCTTGCACGTAATTCTTAAAACAGCAATTTTATAGTCACCACAGGGGGAATTGAAGGTGCAAAAAATACGTGTATTATACGAAAACATAACAGATACGTGTTTTTTTGACTTTGGCGCACTAC
Source organism: Phyllomedusa bahiana (assembly GCA_025379985.1). Classification (NCBI taxonomy): domain Eukaryota; kingdom Metazoa; phylum Chordata; class Amphibia; order Anura; family Hylidae; genus Phyllomedusa; species Phyllomedusa bahiana. Next base: position 19,077 of record JAODAL010020426.1, read on the forward strand.
AGCTTTTTTCATTGACGCAGCTTGCACGTAAATCTTAAAACAGCAATTTTTTAATCCCACAGGGTAAATTTTGAAAGGTGCAAAAAATTACGTGTATTTTTAACGAAAACATAACAGTTTACGTGTTTTTTGATTTGGCGCACTAAAGCTTGTTCATGAGCAGCTTCACGTAAATCTTAAAACAGCAATTTTATGTCACCCCCAGGTAATTAAAAGGTGAAAAAAAATCCTGTATTATATGAAAAATAACAATACTTTTTTTTGCCTTTTGCCTTTCCAGATTTGTTGTAGAACACTTTGAGTTAAAATTCGAACCAGCAATTTTTTTTTGATTAAGGGATTTGGAATAGCTTGATTTGCCGTCTTTTAAAAAGAGACTTTCCAAAAACTTTTTCCTACCTTCTCAAATTTTTATTTTTTCTGAACATGGAGGAAATTCAGGGGGAAAAGCGGCAAGAGGGGGTTAGCACATGGAGGTAGAGGTACGAGAGAAGGTGCTCCTTCCAGTGCTGGCGAAAAACACGCATGCCAGCGGATCGTCAGTTGCAGGACCGTCAGGCCTGTCATCGCTGGGTCAGGGCCCCTTTAATCTCAGTAACGAACAGCGCCCCCAATCTGTCCTTTAGTGGTATGCAAAAACCCGCATCCCGCAGTCTTACCTCCTCGTCCCTCCCAGTCACGGCCACAAATGTCGTCATCACATTATCAGCATGAAGCAGCCCAAATGTCACCTTGGGTACCCCCCACTGTGGATAATCCATTGTCTGAAGACCTCTTTGATGACAAAATGGGGGTTGGGGTCAGAAGGCATGTTAAAAGATCAAGAGGATGATTTAGTCTGCTTGACGCCCAGTTACTGATGCCATCAGAGCAGGAGAAGGAAGCCGTTAATCGCAAAAATCCCGGGCGGTCCCGGGAACGGCCTTGCAGGCCCTCTTGCTTGTAGCCTGCAGCCTCTGGATGCAGAAAGTCAAGACGACCAAGTCACCCGTGTTGATGATGATGATGATGACGACATTTCGGATCCATCTGGTCTTTTCCGCAGAATTTGCTTGCGAGCGCTTCATCAGTGGACGAGGAGGAAGACGATGGGTAGTGTCAATACGGGTCCCGCCACAAAAAGGGAGAGGGTGGTCGCAGAAGTCCGCTGATATGATTCCGCCAGCCACGGTCAGCGCAAACCCCGCTCCTCGCTTTATCGCGTCAAAAAGGTCCAGGACCTCTCAAGCCGGGGCCTTCTGAGCAAGCCTCTGATTCACCCAGTGATGTCATATGCCGCCTTTCCCGTAAACGCTTTAAGTAGAGGCAAGAACCTTTAAGTGGTTAACCACCACCAACATTTCTAGTCACATGCAGTGAATGCAGCGTTTTGAATTGTAGGCAACACTTGGCCAAAAAAGGCCAGACCGACGCCGGGCCTCCAACCACTGTCACACCCTCTGTCCCCCGCCTCCTCCCCCTCTGCCACAACCAAGCGTTCCTCAGCTCCCCATGCTCTCAAGTCATGATCAGGGATCAGCCTCCGCTTCAGCCTCCCCCGTCTCCCGAGTACCCCCAGCACCAACAGAGACCCATCCTACCCCTTTCCTTCCGCCAGTTTGACGACCTGCACGCCTTTAAAAGCAGCCAGTCTAGCAGCCACCCTTTCTGTCTTCCAGGTTTGGGAGCAGAAGAAACACTTTAACCCAAACCATCCCAAAGCCAAAACGCTGATGTCGGCATTGCCAGGCTTTTGGCGTGGAAATGTTGCCTTTCCGTCTGGTGGACACAGATGGGTTCCGCCACGTCATGGCCCTTGCCTTCCCCCAATACCAGATGCCGAGCAGGCATTCTTTGCCAGAAAAAGCCGCCCCTGCCCGGGCCCAGCCACGTGTCATCTAAAATTTCAAGCGCATTGTCTGCATCTGTGGCCGGAAAAGTCCATCTGACCACCGAAAACAGGGGACTAGTAAGCACGGCAAGGCCGCTATATCTCTGTGACAGCTCACTGGGTGAGCTGGGGGGTGTCTCTGGGGGTGACGGTGGGCTCTCAGGCTCGGGCACGTTCTTCAAAACCGCAGGGAGGGGCCAGGGCTCTTTCCCCAAGGTCCTCTAGTGGCATCATGTGCCCAGAGAAACCAAGCCGTTTTGAAATAAATCTGTGTTGGAGACCGTCCCCACACAGGTCAGGAGCTGTGGAAGGCTCTCCGCAACGAGACCGAACACTGGCTGGGGGGACAAAAACCTTGTGCCAGGAAAGGGGTGGTATGCGATAACGGGCGAAATCTGCTGGCGCCCTTAAGATCGGTAGGGTGGAGCACATCCTTTGCCTGGCACATGTCCATGAACCGGGTCGTCCAGAAATTTCTAAAGAGCTGGCGGGGCTGGACTGCCCTGCTGAAGAAGGCTCGAGGTCTGAGTTCGCACTTCCGCGTTCGCAACCCTGCTTCGTCCCGCCTGGCTGCGTTGCAGCGTCAGCTCGGCCTCCCGTCAACCGTCTCATTGTTGACGTGGCAACACGCGGGAAATTTCCCCACCTTCCACATGCTTAAGCGATTGTGGCAGCAGCGCAATGCCATTACGCAGTACGAAGTGACACATTGGCCTGACAAGCAGCGGTGCGGACCTGGCTTTTTGAGCCACCGAGAGTGGGGCAGGTGAAAGAGCTCTGCTCCATCCTTGCCAGTTTTGAAGAAGCCACCAAAATGGTCAGTGCGGACAATGCCCTTGTCAGCAAGAGCATTGTGGTGATCTTAGTTCAGGAACGATCGTTGGACACTCTGAAACAACAGGTCCCGCCAGCGATGGAGGAGGAGACGGACACAGATGCGGACACGGAGGCTTTCTCTCCGTCAAATCCACAAGGCCCGACAGTTTCACAAATTTCATGGGTCTTCATTGGGCAGTGGTTCGGGGTCCAGAGCTAGTGCAAGGTGGCGCATCAGCTCTCAGGGTGCATCATCTCAGGCAAGTCAGGGCTGTGTTGAAGCTGAGGCGGAGGCAGCGGAGGAGGAGGAGGAGGAGGAGGGGGGGTTTATTCCTAGGACACCGAGGTTCCCGACGTCCCTGCCTTGGAAAGAGGTTGGCGCGAATTTGAGGCGGAGGAGGAGATGAGGAAGATGTGTTTGCTAGTGCGCCTCGACCCAGAGGCTTGGGAACTCAAGGTCCATCTCTCAAAATGAGTGCTTGGATGCCCCTTCCTCCAACATGATCCTCGCATTAAGGCCTTCAATATGAACAACAGTTACTGGGTGGCCACCCTCCTCGATCCCGGTACAAAACAAAACTCAGCACTTTCCTTCCACCCACCCAAATAGAGAGTAAAAATGCAGGAAAGGGAAACCCCTTGCTGATTGATCAACTGGAGACATCTGTTGCGTCTGCTTCACGTTCTTCAAAGGGTCACGGTAGAACAACGCCAGGACGTGACAGCATTTAGAGTGTCAAGTAGCCGTAGCAGCAGCAGCAGCAGCGGGCAAGGTGGCAGAAGCATAATGGGTGACCTCGGGCAATCTTTATTTACCACCCCCCAAACGCATGCAATGCAGGGCACACATACAACACCCAGAGACCAGCTTAAGATCATGGTGCAAGACTATCTACGTCTCAACACCGATTTTTTTTGTATGTTTTTCTGGACCCAATAGAACTTCTGGGTATCCAAAATGGATGAATGGCCCGAGCTGGCTCGCCACGCCATAGAGGGTTTTTTCCTCCCCAGCAGCCCGCGTCATATCTGAGCGGACCATCAGCACACCCGGAGGAGTCATTACAGACAAACCCATACGGCTTTCCCAGATAGTGGGGATCGTTTGACTTTCATCAAGTTTGAATCAGGCATGGATCTCTGATGATGTTGTGGCCCCAATTGCCGGAGGTCACCGATTAGTTTTCTGGTCTACTTCACATTCCTCTCCAAACAGAAATGGTCCTCTTGAAAAATTATTTTTAAAATGATAATTTCTTACTGCAATTTTTATTCTCATTCCCCAAAAGTTCATTTTGCTGGTTTTGCTGTGAGGAGACTGTAAAATACACCAAGGTTTCATGACAAAACCATATTCCATTTACGCACTTCATCTTTAGAATTTTTCGCATTGTCAATGGTTTGGGGTCATGTTGCCTCACAATTTTTAACAGTGGTTGAGAAGTCATATTTATGATTTTTGGGGTCATGTTGCTGTGAGATACAGCAATAATTATGGTCCTTTGGAACAGAAATGTGGCTTTTAAGTGGCATTTCTCCCTCACAATTTTTAACAGTGGCTGAGAAGTCATATTTATAATTTTTTGGGGGCATGTTGCTGTGAGATAAAGCTTAATCATGGTCTTTGGAACAAAAATGTGGCTTCTAAGTGGCATTTCTCCCTCACAATTCTTAACAGTGGCTGAGAAGTCATTTTTATAATTTTTTGGGTCATGCTGCTTTGAAATGCAGCAATTCTACAGGTCCTATTCTAAAAAAATGTTGTTTCTAATAGACATTTGTTCTTCACAATTGTCAAAAATGGCTCATGGGGGCATGTTTGAATTTTTGGGGGCATTTTGCTGTGACATGCAGCTATACTACAGGTCCATTATAAAAATGTTGTTTCTAACAGACATTTGATCTTCACAATTGTCCAAAGTGGCTCAAGGGTCATGCTTTGAATTTTGGGGGCATTTTGCTGTGACATGCAGCTATACTACAGGTTCTATTATAAAAAATATTGTTTCTAAAAGACATTTGTTCTTCACAATTGTCAAGAGTGGCTCAAGGGTGATGGTGCTGTCAGAAACAGGAATAGGTAGGACACTGTTAATGGAACATATTGCAAAATGACTTGTTTTTGCAAGATCTTTAACATAGCTATCAATCCCTGTATTGAGACAACCCATTTAATATAATTAAAAAAAAGTGAAACAAAGACATGGTGGGATTCCATCCTATTTTAAAATGTGTTTTTTTAGAATTAAACTACTAAAAAACGTTTATGTACAAAATAGCTGTTAAAAAATTCCTCTGAATTGTACAAGGGAGGTACAGGAAAAAATTGACCAGATTGTAGGGTTTTTCAAGGACATGGAGTATGGAGCACGGACAGAGAACAAAGTACAGAGACCATTTCCTCCAGCACGTTGAGTAAAATGAGAAAAAGAATGCCAAGAAAAAGGGCACCTCAATTGGTCCGCACTCATACGGAGGGGCAAGCGCTACCCAGGTCTTGACTGTGTACTGAGGGAAGGCTGGAGTTCTCAAAACTTCCGCTTCCGCACTCTGCTTCAGCACGACAGTTTTTCGTTGCTGCCTCATCAGGGCATTTTAACCTGCGTGTTAATAGATGACGGACGCCAGCCTGGGCTCTCACCGCACCCATGTAACTCCGGCCCTGGTCATGCTGTGGCACAGGACAGGTATCGTCAATGTCCAGTTCAACTATCATGGGGGTTGAAAAAACTCCTTTTTCCGCACTTTTTAATCTGGGGGTCGAAGGTTTAATGGTCATACTGCGGTCCAGGAAGGTATAGTCAATGTCAGTTCAACTAAAATGGTGGTGAAAGACTCCTTTTTACGGGACTTTTTTAAACTGGGGGTCAGACAGGTTAATGGTCATACTGCGGTCCAGAACAGGTATAGTCAATGTCCAGTGAAACTAAATGGTGGTTGAAAGACTCCTTTTTCCGCACTTTTTAATCTGTGGGTCAGACAGGTTTAAGGGTCATGCTGCGGTTTCCCGGACAGGGTTTGTCAATGTCCAGTTCAACTAAAATGGTGGTTGAAAGACTCCTTTTTCCGGCATTTTTTAATCTGGGGGTCAGACACTTTAATGGTCATACTGCGGGCCAGACAGTTCTAGTCAATGTCCAGTTCAACTAAAATGGTGGTTGAAAGACTCCTTTTTTCGGCACTTTTTAATCTGGGGGTCAGCAGGTTTAATGGTCATACTGCGGTCCAGAACAGGTATAGTCAATGTCCAGTGAAAACAAAATGGTGGTTGAAAGACTCCTTTTTTCCGGCACTTTTTTAAACTGTGGGTCAGACAGGTTTAAGGGTCATGCTGCGGTCCAGGACAGGGTTTGTCAATGTCCAGTTCAACTAAAATGGTGGTTCAAAGACTACTTTCTTCCGGCACTTTTTAATCTGTGGGTCATGCAGGTTTTTAGGGTCAGGCTGCGTTCCAGGACAGGGATATTCAATGTCCAGTTTAAAGTAAAATGATGGTTCAAATCATACTGCAGACTGGCACTTTTAATTGTTTGGGTGATTCAGGTTTAAGGGTCATGCTGTGGTACAAGACAGGGATAGTGAATGGTGTGTGACTTTTTTTCTGGGGGCTTTTATAGCCTAAGTGTTTGTGCCTAAGATGTAGCAGGGAACCATCTGACTGTTGTGGCTGTCAATTCCAGATTCTCCCGCCCCGTTGGGCTGTAAGAATGAAGGTGTTGTTGCTCTCCCATAGACTTTAATGGTCATCGGAGATGATCGACGATCGACTATCGAAAAACCTTATCGATGGTGGCCGACTATCGCCCGATGTCGATAGCCAACGTAATCGCTCAACACTAATAAGGGTTACTACTATGGCACCAAAGAGGGAAATACTTATTTTGATACGTCTCTAAGTGACCCGTCATAATGTGTGTTTCTTGCAGGCATAGAATTTGAACCCCGCTGTTTATGCATACTATATAATATTTGGGACTGCCTTTCCGGGACATTAAGTCCCTTAACATTAAGGGACGATATTTGTAAAGATATCATGAGGATTGATATAAGAGAAGTATGAATAGAATTCGAGTTGGTCTGCCACGGTCATGCCTTGCCCAGCCAAGTGAAATACACATTCGAATATAACCAAAAAGTGAGAAAAACCACATGAAGAAGCCTATCAAACAAAAATCAGGCAAATCTACTAAGCCAACACATGCAGTTTTGTCCACTGCCCAATGCGAACCTATATTGTTCACAAAAGTACCTACGGGGGGGAAAGAGTAAGTGACACAAGGCAAACATATGGAAAACCATATGTGGCCTATCTATAATTATCGAAACATGCAAACTAATACCTAACACATAATCGAAAAGTGAAGTGTAACCCGAGGAGGCAGATTCCCAGGAAGATCGGGAGGGTCCTCCCCGATACCTGCCAAGCAGGGAAGATCAGTAGCTGCAGCACTGAGGATCTGCCCCGACCATAAGGGCAGCGTTAGGGAGGGAGCCCAACGCTGCATCACTGGAGACAAAAAAGTCATTGAGTACTATGAAGGAAGCTTCTCTTTAGGGCACCATCCACCCTTTCCAGCCGCATCACAGACCGTTGGCGCCTCGATAGGCGCTGCTCTTTAGAAGAAGATGCCGCACCATCATCTCGCTGGGAAGAGGGTCGAGTTTGAGGCTCAAGGGGATTTGCCGCCGAGTAAGCAGGTTCCCAGTCCGTAAGAGAAACCGGCGGAAGCTTCAAACCAGCTAGGAAATTCGGAAGGTCCGACAATGTCCTGAAAGTGACCGTGTATTCCTCAGTTCTTACATGCAGGGCGAAAGGGAATCCTCATCTGTACTGGATTTGTCTCTCTTGCAGTAAAGAGGTTAGCGGCCTTAATGCAGCTCTCAGCCGCAGAGTGCGCCGTGAGAGGTCAGGGAATATCGCGATCTTGGCCCCCTCATGAGAGAGGTTTGGGGTATTCCTAGCTCCTTTGATTATGTCCTCTTTCACCGCATAGTAATGGACACGGCAAATAACATTGCGAGGTGTTGCGACCGGCGCCCGTGACTCCTCCTGCGGGCGCCGGTGCAGCTCTGCCCCGGTCCCCGGGACGAGTGCCGCCGCTGCCCGGGTGTCGGGCGGCGGGCGCACTCGCCCTCCGGCGTGCCAGTACTTACCCGGCCGCGCTCCTGTGTCCCTGCAGTCTCCTGCTGTCTGGCGCGCGCGTCCCTTGTGATGCTAAGGGGCGCGTTGCCTGGCTCTGTGAGATTTAAGGGGCAGTGCGCGGTATTTGGGTAATTGCCAGGGCACTGCCCTCTTTTTCAACCTGGGCGCTTCCGCCCGTCCCTGCCGGATCTTTGTGCCTTGCCTATTGAGAAGCTGTTCCCTATTGTCTCGTCCTGATCTACCGTTTGTAACGTATCCTCGCTTCATCTCTTGATCACGAAATCTCTGAAGGCCCTGCCCTGACCGCTGCCTGGTCCACGACCACGAAACCATAGCTGCCTGCCATGACACTTCTGCCTGACCCCGACTACGAGCCTGCCTGACGATTTTGCACACACGCTATACTTAGGCTGAACACCGAAAGCAAGTCATGTCAGGGGTAACGACTGGTAGTCTCCCGCCGCAGCAAGTCATCCGCTTTGCGGCGGGCTATGGTTGAAAAACCGGGAAGCATATCTTTGATTCCGTTCAATGGCGTGCTTACACCATCGTTTGTGGGTGGGTCAGTGGAGTCCACTTCCGATGTCCGGAACCGTAACAGTAAGGATCCGGCCATGGATCCCGCAAGGTACCGCTTGCCCAGTTGTGGCGGACCTCTTTCCGTGGTGACCCGACAGTCTCAGCAACTGGCCCAGCTAGGGGGCAACAGCTGGAATCAGTTGACCGCATGGTGCAGAGCTCGTCACCGCTCACGCAGCAACCTCCACCTCCTCTCGTGGCCGCTCCCGCTCGTCGATTCCACTGGCTCCGTTGGGACACCAAGCTCCGTTGTCGCTATGCCTGCCAATATTTGACGGTAGATACAAGCTCCTGCTGGGGTTTTCTCACCCCCAGTGCCACCTTTGGCACATTGAGTTTATGGGGACCAATTCCTGTCTGAACGTTCCAAGGTGGCGTTTGTGATTCAGCTGCTTGTCCGGGGGGAAGGCCCTGGGGCCTGGGATTCACCTCTATGGGACAGGAGCGATCCTGTGACTGCGGATCTGCATGCTTCCTCGCTGAATTCACGCAGTGTCTTCGAGGAGCCAGCCCGTGCATCTTCTGCAGTTGAGAGAGTCGGGCACTTTGAACATACGCCAGGGTGATAACTTCAGTGGTGAGTCGCAGTTACAGTTTCGCACCTGGCATCAGAGTTGTCCTGGAATGACGGCCGCCATGCGCGCCACCTTAAGAAAGGCCTTTCCAGCTGTATCAAGGACGCTTGCAGCAAGAGATTTGCCATCCGCTTTAAGCGAAATTAATCCACCTGGCACTCGCATTGTGTTGCGGCTTCGCAGGAGAGGCAAGAAGAGCTCCGCCAAAGTTCGCGATCTGGCACGGGACCCCGCCGTCTGCCACCGCCTGGCTCCGGTGTACCAGAGGCTCCACTGCCGCTTCCTCTACCATTTCTGAGGAGGAACCTATTGCAGGTGGATCATTCCACATTTTATGTGCAGTGGAAGTATCCGTCGGCGTGCACAGAAGATATGTCTTTACTGCGCCTAGTCCGGTCATTTTCGGAGGAGCTGTTCCGCTTCGCCCCCAACGTCGTGAAACGGACGCACCTAGGCTATGTTAGGGGAGAGAATCCTAGGTGATAACTTCTTCCTCCCACGCATCTGACATATGCCGGTGGAAGATCAGGTCAGACATCGGGGTCTTGTATTCAGGCTCCGCGTTCCTGGACTACGGTTCTGCGGGAATTTATCACGCCGCCCGTGTATCCCGTTTTCCAGCTTCCTGTGGTGAGTCTGGAGAGAGCGTTGTGTTGGTGATTTCCTCCGTCACGGGGAGATTGCTTGGAGGGACGGCATCCGGTACAGGACCAAGCCTGGTGACCCTCCACCGTGGGAGCCTGCATATGGAGAAGATCTCCCTGCTATGGACTGTCTTGGTCTTCCTCTGCGATCCTGTTGGGGCTCCCGTGGCTGCAGCGCCATGCCCTACGTTTAATTGGATGACAGGCGAGGTGTGCGCTGGGGACTGACTGCTGGAACTCTTTGTCTGGTTGGAACACTCGCCCGGTTGCAATCCGTTCCTTCCCAACCGTCCTCCAGGCCTCTGCCAGGGTTTGCCTGGATACGGGATTACGAGGACATCTTCTCGGAGTAGCTGGCCCGAGAGCTTCCGCTCATCGCCCCTATGTCTGCTCTATCGATCTACTGCCGGGGAGCCAGTTCCTTAGGGGGCAGGGTTTTTTACACACTGTCGGTAGCGGAGACCCAGGCCATGTCGTCCTACCTTCGGGACAACCTGCAGAAGGGCTTTATATCGCAAATCCTTCCTCCCCGGCTGGGGCAGGATTTTTCTTCGTGCAGAAGAAAGATGGCTGCTTTTACGGCGTGTATCGACTATCGGGGGGGCTTACAAAATCACGGTGAAAAATACGCTATCCCTTGCCGCTGATCCGGTAACCTGTTTGAACGGCTTTGCGGAGCAAAAAATTTCTCCCAAGTTTGACCTGCGAGGGGCCTACAACCTCATCGCTTTCGAGGAGGGGGGTTGAGTGGAAGACTGCTTTTAAAAACACACGGGATGGACACTTTGAATATCTCGTTCAAGCCCTTCGGTCTGTGCATTGACCAGCAGTCTTCCAAGAATTTGTGAACGATATCTTCCGGGATTCCTTTACGTGTGTCGTGGTCTACTAGACGCTCATTCTATTGTTCTTGCCGATGTGGAGACCTCATCGCTCTATGTCCGCCTGGAATTGGGCGGCTACGGCCAACCACTCTACGCTAAATTAGAGAAATGTCTCTTCAACCAGACCAGCCTCCCCGTTCCTTTGTTACGTCATCTCGGACCGCGGGTTACAGATGGATCTGCCAAGTTGTCGGCTGTTTGCTTTGGCCTTGGCCGGTTGTGGGCCTATGAGCTATTACAACGCTGCTGGGCTTCTCGAGATTACTATCGTCAGTTCCCCCACAAACACACACCCACCCCACTTTTATCCTGCATTATTCTACCTTGGAGGCACATATCATTGCACTTACTCAAGATGGAACTCCCAACCTAGGGCAGTGGGCCGCCAGAGGACGAAAAGGCATTTGCTCTACTTAAGGCAGCCTTCGCCTTACGGCCCGTACTTGACCAGGCCTGATTCCGAGAAGCCATTCTTTCTGGAGGTGGATGCCTCCTCGTCGTGGGCTGGCGCTATTCTGACGCAGAAGGGACCTAAAGGCAAGATGGTCACCTGTGCTTTCTTCTCAAGACTTTCTCCTGCGAGAGATATTACACCATCGGAGACCGGGAGTTGCTGGCTTCAAAGCTAGCCCTTGAATGAGATGGCGTTTCTTCGGGAAGGCACATGTACCCCTATTCTACCATTACACTGAACATAAAAATCTTCAATACCTCCCATCGGCCCAAACGCTCCCTCAACCCACGTCAAGCAAGGTGGGTCCCTGTCTTCTCGTGCTTCTATTTCCAGATACATTTTCGGCAGCAGAGTAAGACCGTCAGGGCCGACATGCGCTCTCCCGTGTCTCCGATGTATTGGGTGGTGGAGGGGCACGCCAGCATATAATTTCCGCTGAACGTCGTGATCTTCGGTGGAACCAGAGTTCTGCGAAAGGTTCCCTCCAGGGATGGACTTATGTCGTCCTGCACGCTCCGCAGGAGAATTTTGAGATGGGGACACTGTTATCTTGTGGATGGTCACCCAGTGAGCACGCAAATCCTTCTACTAATCTTCGTTTTTATGGTGGCCAGAGATTGCTAGGGAATTTCACGGATTTCGTGAAGTCCGGGTTTACTTAGTGCTCGTAACAAGACTTCCTCGCAACAAAACCGACGGGTTTGCTCAAGCCTTCTGCCATCCCCCGAGGGCCCCTCTGGACTCATGTGGCAATGGATTTCGTCTCGGGATCTGCCTCCCTCTGCTGGGGCAAACACGGTTCCATCTGGTTGGTCGCGGACCATTTTTCGATGAAGAAGGCGCACTTTATCCCGTTGCCAGGGGCTGACCTCATGCCCCACAGTGGCCAGCAGTTTTTTTCACACATCACTTCCGCCTACACGGACTTCCGCAGCACATTGTCTCGGATTCGGGGGGGTCCAATTTGGTCGGGTTCTGGCGGGCCCTATGCTCTCGTTGCAGGTGAACCTCGATTTCTCTTCCGCCTACAACCCACAGACGAACGGCAAGTGGAGAGGATCAATCTAGATCCTGGGGGGATTTATTTTACGTTAAATTTTGTCTCGGCTCGACAGGTTTGTCTGGGCCAGCTTGCTTCTTTGGTCGGAGTTTTCATTTAACTCCCTTGGAGCAGATTCAACTGGTACCTCGCATTTTTCATCGTCTATGGCCTGCATCCCGCACTCCAATATAATTGTCCTCCACCTCTGAAAGTGCCGGCCATGCGGATACTTTTGCCCAAGATATGGTGTCCCATTTTGGAAACAGACGGCCAGTCTCTGCAGATGCATCCGCTCGCCTATGAAGGCCCAAACGCGGACAAAAATAGAAGACCCCTCACCAGTGTTTCGCCTGGCGACAAGAGTTGGCTATCGGCCAGTTATATCCGTTGAAGATCCCCTCGTACAAATTGGGGCCCCGGTACGTCGGACCATTGGAAGGACTCGCCCGCATCAACCCGGCTGCCTCCACTCTCCGGCTCCCACCCACAATGCGTATTCCCAAATCATTCCATGTCTCAGTGTTGAAGCCTGTGGTCATGAACGTTTTTTCCCCAGAGGATCATGGCCTCCATCTTCTGAAGCGGAGGGCCGCAAACATCTTCACTGTAAAGAGATCCTAGTCATGAAGACCATCTTGGGAAGGCGGTATTTCCTGATTGTTGGAAGGAGTTTGGTCATGCGGAGAGATCGTGGGAGCCCGGAGGACTACATCTTGGACCGTGATTTCTGCAGAGATTCATCCTGGCAGGTAGAAGGGGAGGGCTAAGGGGTGGGGGGGTGGTACTGTTGCGACCGGCGCCCGCGACTCCTGCGGGCGCCGGTGCTGCTTCTGCCCCGGTCCCCGGGACGAGTGCCGCCGTGCCCAGGTGTTCGGGCGTCGGGTGCACTCTCCTCCGGGTGCGCCAAGTACCTTACCCTGGCCGCGCTCCTGTTTCCCTGCAGTCTCCTGCTGTCCGGCGCGCGTCCCTGTGATTCTAAGGCGCGCGCGCGCGGCTCTGTGAGATTTAAGGGGCAGAGCGCGGTAATTGCCGGGCACTGCCTATTATTTCACTGGGCGCTTTCCGCCGCTCCCTGCCGGAATCTTTAGTGCCTTGCCTATCGAGAAAGCGGGTTCCCTTGTTCGTCCTGATTAACGTGTACCGTATCCTCGCTTTCCATCTCATTTGACCACGATTCTTGCCACTGCCCTGACCGCCTGCCCTGTCACGACCACGAACCATAGCTGCATGCCCTGACCTTCTGCCTGACCCAGACTACGGCCTTGCCCCTGAACGATTTTGCACCACGCTATACTTTGGCATTGCCACGCAAGCGTGTCACGTCTGGGGTAAGACCCTGGTAGGGACTTCCCGCAGCAGCAGTCCATCCCGCTTTGAGGCGGGGCTCTGGGTGAAACCGGGGACTACTTAGATTCCGTTCCTGGCGTGGCTTACACCATCGCTTGTGGGGGTCCATGGCCCCACTTCCGCGTCCAAAACCGTAACACGAGGTTTGCGGGGCTTGACAGGGGGGCGCAAGGCCCTTGAGCTCTGTCCTTTTCTATGGGAAGCCCCCCCATTTTTCCTAAAAACGTTTTAAAAAGTTTTTTGTGAAGTTTTAATCAAGGGTCTTGGGTTTTTTTTTAAAGTCTAAAAAAATGTCAAATTCAAATATTGTTTTGGGGTTCTTTTTTTCAAATCGTAAAATTGGTTCACCAAGCTTTGAAAGGGAGCTTTTTTTCTTAACTGCACTTGTTTTCAAGATGCGCGGCTGTAGCCTGGGACATTTCCAGGGATTGGAGTTTTGTTTGGATGGTGGATACATCTGATTTGACTGTGTGTAGGTCATGCTTCCAAGCCGATTTAAGATCCTGAGCTAACATTGACATGTCATTCTTGGTAGGCAAGAGTGTCAGAATTGCCTGTAGTTCAGGTTGGTCTTGTAGAACTAATAAAGCATTATCCCTAGTGGCACCGGCTGCACGTTCTGCTGGGGAGATTGAGCCACCGGGTAGAGGGCTCGTGGCCCTTGTATCGGCAGGGAAACCCCTGGATGCTTGTGTGCCACTTGGGGAGAAGTCATGGAGACTAATGGCTAAATTAACAGATGGGAGTCTCCCAATATCATCAGAGTCCGGGTGACACTCATTGTAGTGATGATCAGGAAACAAGTCTGATGTGGACTCCTGGGAGCCCTGTCTAGAGCTATTGTGGGAAGGAGGAGGAACAGCAGTCGCCTCTGGAGGGTGAGGTATTCCCAGGGGAGGGCAGGCAATTGGGCTCATGAGAGGATTAGCCATGAGGACTGCGCAATGCCTCTTATTACTTTCCTCTGTAGGACTGTATGGGCTCCTATTCCCCTTCAGTGCTGGTGGGCTGTTCTGGGGAAGTATCTCTCTCTCACCTCCCTGCAATATAGGCTGGTGAGAGTCTTGCAGCAGGGACAGAGTCTCCTGTAATGGCGGCCCTCCCTCCTCAAGCTCCGCAGCTGCAGTCACCTGACTTGCCTCACTATCAAGCCTCTCACCCCCGGGCAAGGACGCACTTGACCCCCGCTCCCGGGGATTAGCGCTGGTTCGGCGGGCTCTCTGTTGTTCCCTTTCTTTCTAATCCCATCCCACAAAGATTTTTTTTCTTTGGCTTTCCACTTAATATGATGATTTAAAAATCAAACTTGTCCCACTAAAAATGAGCCCTCATGCAACAAGGTCAATGGAAAAATAAAAAAAGGAAGGAAAAAGTTATGAAGAAAAGAGAGAAAAATGAAAATTGAAAAATAGCTGCTAAAGATCTACTGACATCCCACCTTTCAATATCATGGATGAATAATTAGATAAAACATGAGTTAATTTTAGAATTACATTCTCTTTAGGTTAAATGGGGGATAAGGAAATCCCTATGCAAAAAGTTTTCTCAATGTGCAGAGTAGGCAAAACTAAGAAGGGAGTTAACGCTTATTTAACTAAAGTTTAATCTTGTCCTACAAAAATTCTGAATTGAAAAAAAAAGTTCAAAGAGAAGCGGGCTGAGGAGCCTTGTATCTGTTATTCTATATTGTCCTTAGATATTTAGCTTAAATGGGAAGTACATCTGGTTTATGAATAGCTTTGCGGTTAACCTAGGATTCCACCACTAGACTCAATGGGCTTGTATTTTCTTCTAGGTTAACCTTTTGCTTGAACAGTTCATAATTGAAAGAGTCCATAAAACTAATTAGCGTAGCTGTGGTGTGAAACCGTTTAGCATCAGGCTGATCCTCTCTCCACAGATGTTTACTGTGTAACTTTCTTTAGACAAGTAAGTTTTTGTAATTGGGAAAGCTGTTCATGATAGATGTCCCAAAAACTCTGGGCATCATTGGATTCGTGCCCAAAAAAAAATTTAAAACTGATCAGCAAGAATTGAAACCCTAAAATCAAAAATATCCATGTTTTTTTTTGGGGTAGGACTTTTTAAAATCTAAATTGGTGCAATTTTTTTAAAGGGTGTCCCGAGACTTTCAAAACCTCATTTATCTGATCGGACATGATTAAAAATAGAAAAAAAAGAAGCATACTTACCGTACCTCCATGAGGCTCTTATTCTGTACGGGTGGCCAGCCTGTTCATGTTCGCTGTACAGTGAACATTCATTGTGCAAGTGACCGCTGTGGTCTGTGATAGGCTGCACGTAGCACTTGAACAATGAATGTTTACTATGCAGTATGGCTGAACAGAATGGCCACTGGGACAGAAAGGACCTCAGGGAGGAAAGTTGCTTCTTTTTTGAAATCCTAGAAACCCCTTTATGTTTATAAATTCTTAAAAAAGATATGCTCCAAGGCACCTGTTACGTTCTGTCATATGTGATTATTGTATAATTTCACAGCAGTTGATGTAATGACATATGAAATAGAATTATATTGGAACTACAATACAAAAAATGCTAAATATGGGCTTCAATGTATTCTCTCTGTTTTTGGTGATGACCTTGCTGTGCAATGTCGTGGATGTTGTACAAGGAATACCATATCTATACAGGATACCTTGATAAATCGGTCATATTGGTGGAAAAAGCTTTTGTCTCTTCTCCCAGAAGGTAAACCAAGGCCGTAACTGAAGCAAACCAAACACCATCCACCGCGCTCAAAAAAAAATTTTGGTACGCAATTTCCCTTTTTCCCTTTTTAAGTGGAAGGCGATTTTTTAGTTGAAATTTCACACCTTTCTTTTGTTCCCTGAGTGTGAATTCAAAAGGGATAGGGTTCATCATTAGGGAGATGCAACATGAAGTTATTTGGAGACCTTTTAAGTCATAAATGCTCCACTAAAATCTACTCGGCCTCTATAAGGTTTTCTTCATTCTTCTACCACTAAAATGTAAACATATTTAGATAAGCTCAAGGACAAAGAGCAAGGGCTCAAGCACCACCTACTGACAAAAGAGCTTTTTTTAAATTACTTTAAAAGCATTTTAGAAGGTAACAAACGTTTTTCCCCGCAAGGTTCCCCGACGCTTTCGGGAGGCGTTTTATTCATGGTCAAATTTTAAGTAGGTCAATTCGGCAGTTAAATTCGTCTTTTAATGTCAAGTCAATATCTGATTAGAGTTTGTATGTTTTCCCCCTTTATTCACCCAACAGTAACTTGGTGCGTGCCCCCATAGAAATTTGACTACCCTTTTCCCCCTTCCCAATGGACTGCTAAAAAAGTTGGCTGTTAATAAATAACGGGGAATTATTATTGCCTAAGTCTTGAAAGAATTTGCGCTTCTACTCCTGTTAATAGGCGAAAATCAAAAGATTACTAGCTGGATTCTTCATGGCAGGAGGTTATATCAGAATTGGGCTATGTTTTTGCGGCTACTTACTACAGAGCAGTTAACCCTCTGTTTGCTGCCATATGATATTTAGTACGGCTCTGTCATATGAAGTTAGTCTCTGCATGTTTTACATGAAGAAACATTCTTTATGCCTTCAATATTAAAAATAAGCCATATGGAAGTAGGTAGGGCTCTATGGAAGTCTTTATTAAAGTATTATGACTGTAAAGCTAAAAGGTCTTCTGGATCTGTTATACACATGTTTGCACCATATGTCTGTTTTGCTGGTAATCTAAAACCTAGCATATTAATTAGATTGTAGACAACTTTTGCTTGTATTAATTATTCACGGTCAACTTGGCAAATCCGTGCTGCCATCCTATATTTGGTAGTGTTGAGGTACGTCCACACAGCAAGGATTTTCAGTTTGTTTTTCAGAATGTTTTCAGATTACAAAACCATCTGAAAACCGACTGTCAACCATCAATAGAGAATCCGCCCAGTAGTTTATACTGCACAGTTTTTCTGCTGAGTGGGTTTTCACGCCGCCGGCATTCCAAGAAAGTCGGCACAAACCGGACGGAAAGTGTGTTATTCAGTGGTTAAGGGGGACAGGAAAATCCACAAACCATGGACAGAACCATCCGCCAAAACCATTCAAAAGACGATAAAATTTTAAACAGTATCCGACCGGCATTTCACACTGGCCGTTTGGCCGTGCCCTTTCATATACACAAATTGGATTGTTAAACAAATACATAAGGTAACTAGAATTGTGCAATATGTTTAGCCCCGTCATAAACATCTTAACAATATTATGATTTTTGGCACAGCTTTTGTTTCAGATAACGTCAATGCCATGTTTTTGCTGCTTTTCTATTTAGCTGTTTGTTTCAGTCACTAAGGTTTGTGGCCAAGAGAGGGGGCTCCTGCATCAGATATTCCGTTACACAAAACTAATACTTTGTTCCTTGCCATCTGATCTCTATTCCACAGTTTATGTGTTTCCAGAGCAGCTGAGATATTAACCATGGAGAGAAGAGGAGGCACCTGGAAAGGGTAGCTGCATGCATAGCTGCAAGGTGTAAGAATGTGGAGCAGAAAATCCCATGCATAATAAGGAAGTCTTGAGCCATACGGGAAAATAACTCAATGGCCAACGTTCCTAAGACATTTCTTGTATGACTTTGTGAAGGTTTGGAATGGTTGGGCTTGTTACATGCTTGCTTTTTATTTTGTAATAAATTGTTAGTACCTATAGTAAGAGAGCAGAGTGAGTCCACAATCCATGCCCCCTTCCCCTTTTTTAAATTACCTTAAACAGAGCGACCAGGACCTCCCTTGTGAGATAGAGCAGTAGGGAGGGGTCATGTTACACACAGAATTGCTGACTAGCTTTCCTTCATAGCTTCTCAGGCCAGGCACAGTCTGAGGGGACTCATTCCATCCCTGTTTTAAAAAGCAAACATAGCACTGGGGGTTTAACTAAAGGAGAAAGTCACTTAAGGACACCAAGTGAAACCAGAGCCAGAGAGACTTAGTAGCAGAAGGGGGAAGGGGTCCTTCAATAATGGCCAAACACGTCTGATGCAGAGCATACATACAGCCCTCTGTGAACTGTTATTAGGACTATTCAGTATGCAGGCGGCACACATCTATATATTTGAACACATGTGCTCACGCTTAATGAAGACAAACAAATAGAGAATGCATTCTCCATAAATTTGACATAAAATATTTTTGTGTGCATCAAATAAAACTTGCGCTTGCATTGTGTCTGCAGTATTATACAAATTAGACTAATGTGCAAATGTTTTTATTAAACTAATTGAAGAAATAGGTGCTATTTATTGTAACATTTATCGGTACAAAGCATATTTTGAGAAAAAAATTTTTGTGCCATAATTATAAGAAAGAGAGAAACTGAATAGTTCAAAACCCCAGGAGATTAGGTGTATGTGAGTAAATTTGGTTGAATATTATAATCCTTATTAAAGTGCCTTATGTTAAAAGAATTATTATAAAAATAATATAAAGTTCTTTAAATATTATAATTATTATGGAAATGATTTATGTAGTTTGAATAATTTTTAATTCTTAATCAGGAATTGATTTGATATCGATTTCCCCTCTACCCCTCCACTCAAAACAAAGTAAATAAAACTGAATTTTTATAGCCTTTAGCCATCCTTAGTTGGAGCTCTGTTTAGCTGTATATGGCTTGGACAGTTCAGTCAAAATCCAGAATCTACATGAAAGATTTATTTTCTAAGATTTTTTTCCCTTCTATGCTAAAAATAATTGCCTGTGTATAGACACAAAGCTTGAGGAGGTGGGGCCGTGCAGTAACGATTTTATGACAACACATCCTGTTCTGGTTTCAAGCTCAGAATTGGCAGAGACATTAGGCCCCATACATAAAACAGTGACACTAGAACTAACATTTTTTCAGCTACTTTACAAAATGAAAATTTAAAGGGTTGCCTTATGAAGAGCGAAGTAAAACACAACCACCATTGCACAACAATGTGAATTGCATGCAGCACCCCTGTGGATGGGTGAAGGTCACAGAGGTCAAAACTACCTCGATCAGGAAGAAGTGGCATAGCCTATGATATGTTATTCGCTATTGTGGTGGGAAAGCCCATACAAAGGCACTGGCAGTTGGTACCAGCTGAAAAACCTGCAGCTGTTCTGCACTATGGCAGTGGATTATTTACTAGAGATGGACATCCAAATCAATAACTACGGCTGGGACAATTAGACAACTGCAGCATTTGGAAGATGAGGAATGTTTTGGAATGATGGCCATTTAGTGACATTGACCTTGATTTCTCACAGACAGAGCACATTTCCTGTCATCATTTTTAATTCAACATTCATGATTAATTAATGACAGGTTGTATAAATGTGTTCCCTTATGGTCATTTGTGGGATAAACCCTAATTGGCACAACAAGTTATTAAACTTAACTGCCACAAAGGCCAATCTGAGAGAGAGAAATTGCACAAAGTAAACATTCTAAAAAGCTACATGACCTACGTACTACAACAGTGCCAACAATAATAAGATACATTTATTGAAATAATTATCAATTCTAAATTATTAGATTGGTAAATATGTCACAAATATTTTGTCAAAATTTGTGCAACTTTAAACGTAGTAGTCCAAGTAAGCAGGAGAAGTTGCATATTAACATTGCTTTCTATGAGCTGCAAAGTTTAGAAGCAATTCCCATCCATGAAGCCGAAAGTTAGCATGCAGGATTCTTTCCCTTCATGGTGGGCCAATGTCTCCCCCTCACCAATTCTGTAGCATAATTTGTTTCCCTGACATGAGGGCATTGCTGCACTATTGTTGATTTCTATAGTATACAGATATAGTAAAGCTTAACTTGATAATTAACGCACTATAATATTGTAGCTCAGAAAGCTGTCTCAACTCTATCAATTGCTTTTGACGTGCAGTAACTTATCACTGTCAAGTTTAAACTTTGCTATATCCATAAGGTGACTGTGTTTGTACAGATTAACTATTTTTGGGCATAATAGTTTTGCAACAAAGAAAAGTAGTGCGAGTGATTAGATAAAGAAAAGTCAGTTGCTTAAAAAATAAGGTTTAAAGTCATCTATTAAGTTTAAACCTTCAGTCTAATTCTATTTACTGAGACGTGGAGTGGTATTTATAGGGACATAAGAGCAGAAAGGTTTGGACTGGCGAAAGCTGAAAAGGGGTAATGTTCCTCATTAGGGAGAGGCACCATTTAAATGTGTGGAGATTTACATGCCATGGTCGATCGACTGAATATTAAGTATATCCAAATAAGCTCAAGAGACAAGCGCTGAGACTCTGCAGCACCACTTATCGGATGCAGCTTTCATCAAGACACATGTGACTCAATGAGCCCTGCAAAACGACTGGGAAAAAGCCATACCAAAAATGTATCTACAGACAGCTACTTCTAGTAAAGTTTCCTCTCTCCAATGAAAAATTTTACTCCTTTTGAGTCCTAGCTCTTTTCTCTTGAGCTTCTTGCCTGGATAAAGGCATTGTGCTACTGTAATGAAAAAATCATGTCATATCATGTTTAGAGTTTTTAAGTTATTACATTAAATTTTTTGTACCCTTTTTCCAGATATGGTATGATAAGATATGATATGCAAACCTATATTTTTCACAGTATAATTCGGACAATTGATCTCTGCATTAGCCTGATTACTTTTTTAAGTCTCAGAAGACCATTCCTTCCTTTCTGATGTTAAATTGACATCTGCCTTACTCATGGGAGGGAGTGAATGGCCTTCAACCTCAGTGTGGAACTATGACCTCAGCCTGTAGATTAAAGAGTCCATTGCTGTTTCTCTTCTTTCATGTCATGTCCAGTTTTATCACTATTTTATTATTTTAACTACTTTTCTCTCTGCTGATACCTAAACAATCATAGGTTCTTGAATAAGTCAGTGTTTTTGGATTTCCGATTTGAAATTTTTCATTTTGTCCTTATGTACTAATAATTGCATTTTGTACTTCAAAGGCATAAAACATACATTTCTGATTTATGACGCCTTAGGCATATTGTTAGGTAGACCTGATATTAGCATGGATTTTAGTAGTGTTGGCAGCTAGTAATGGTGAAAGATCAACAGGATGACCCACTCTGATTTTGGAAATTCATGAAAGTTTATTATTTACCAACAACTAGTGATGAGCGATCTAATCGAGAAAAGTTGAAATCGAACCGATACTCACGTTAATCGAGGTTCCGATCTGATCTTTTCCCTTAAAATCTTATCAACAATCGTGATCGCGGATTCAAATTGCACCATTTTCGCAGCTTCCTGTTCTTTTGGCAGCCAGCCAATCAATGTAGAGCACAGGGGGAGAGGGGGGAGTCAATAACATCACCAGTGGGGGGGTGTAGGGATCTCATCGGCTGCTAAAATCACATGACCCTGTTTTATCTATGTCATGGCACTTCCTGCTCACCGCCATTAGCTTCCACACTGTGAACAGAACGGGCTGTCTCTATCTCTCAATTTTTTTCAAAGTTAGCAGACACTCGGTCCTGTAACATACAGTAAGCTATTCCTCCCTTTCTTTAAGAGGAAAACTACAGGACCAGGAAGTGGTATTGCGGCTAGGGCTAAGGCTGTTGTGTTGTATCACAATGTGGAGAGAGCAAAAAGGGCCCCGGATGCTTTTGGGATTTCATCCACAATGTACTTACTTCATGAGGACCTTACAACTGGCGACGGAGGATGCGATTGAAAATTTTCTGCTGCTGTGATTTACAGACTGGCCATCTGCATATGCTGGATCCCAAGGGTGTGCTTACGGGACCCAAATATAAGGAACTGTACCCAGAAACCTGCACATTCATCTCCTAAACTGCATTAGTGAATACAGCTGGGATGGCAGACTGCATGCACATGTTCCCAAAGTTTGATACAACTGACAGTCATAACCTGGCTCATAACTGGATAAAATGGATGCACAGGTTTGAGAACTTTCTGGAAGCAACAGACATAAAAGATGACAAAAGAAAAAGAGCTCTATTGTTGCACTATGCTGGCCCAGAGGTGTATGACATTTACAGCACCCTACCTGCTACTGACACTTACAGCTTCTGCGCCAAAGCCCTAACAGATTACTTCAACCCTAAGCAAAACATCAGATATGAGAGATACAAGTTCAGGATTGCTAAACAGCTTCCAGAAGAATCCATGGGACACATATGTCACACGTTTAAAAGGGAACGGGCACAGGGTGGGGCATTTACTGATGCTGATGATGAAATAATAACTCAAATCATTGTTTCGTGCACATCATCCACTATAAAAACGCAAAGCGCTGCGCAAGGGATTACTCTCTGCATGACCTTCTCAAAATGGCCCGTGCCATAGAAATTGCAGATCATCAGGCCACTGTGATGGAAAAGGGGGATGACATCCAGGTGCATACCCTCCAACATAAAGCTAATACAGACGCTGAAACCCTGAAACCAAAAAAATGTTACCGGTGTGGGAAAGACTTTCTTCATGCAAATAAATGTCCAGCATTAGGACAAACCTGCAGCAAAGGCGGTAACGAGAACCGTGTTGCCGCAGTGTGCAGCTCATAACTTACCAAGCGTCTTTACAGTCCAGCAAAACAGGCCAATGTAAAAGTCATACATCAGACTGCAGACGAGATATCTACCACAAGTGAGGACTATGTTTACATTACTTCTACACCAAAATCCCTACGGTCTCCAAGTGTTACAATCAATCATTCTTAGAACTGATATTATTTTCACCATTGATACTGGGGCATCAGTGAACATCATAGACAGTGATACATATGAGAAATTGCAGATACAGCCTGTCCTGGAAAATGTTCAGACCCAAAATCTTCCCAATATGGATCTCAGAACCCATTACCAACCGTGGGGAAAATTTGAAGCAAAAAATCGCTACAAGGGCAAGACAAGAAAACAAGGGTTTTTACATCTTAAAAGGCTCTGGAGGCTGCCTTCTCAGCTACCACACTGCCCTTAACCTGGGTCTCATTCAGATCATTCATACAATCAGCTGACAAGGATGTACAAACTATGATTATTCCCCTTTGTTCAGTGGACTTGGAAAATTGAAGGACTTTCAAGCACATCTTCATGTGAATGAAAATATTCGTCCGGTCGCACAATCCCACAGGCGTATTCAATTTCATCTGAGAAAGAAGGTGGAAAAAGAACTTCAATCTTTAGAAGATGATGATATTATTGAGACTGTTACAGGCCCCACTACATGGGTCTCTCCAATTGTTGTTGTTCCAAAACCCAAAAATCCTGACCAGGTGAGACTTTGTGTGTACATGCGCCTGCCAAATACTGCTATTCAGAGAGAAAGACACATCTCTCCCACAATACATGATATTATGCATTTACTGAATGGAGCAACTATCTTTTCAAAGCTGGACCTTAACAAAGGTTACCATCAACTAGAACGGAGTCCAGAGTCCAGATATCTAACAAAATTTTCTACACATTTAGGCATCAGGTGGTACAAACGGTTGACATTTGGTGTTTGTTCAGCCGCAGAAATATTTAAGGATGATATAAGAAGTATGATCCAACATATTCCCCAATGCTTTCAATTACAGTGATGACATTCTAATTTATTGCAAAACCCAAGCTGAACACATGAGGTCTTTCAAGCTGAAGACATGAGGTCTTTCAGTGCTTAGCATCTCGGGGACTCACTCTAAACAAAGAGAAGTGTTAATTTAACAAAACGTCCTTGGAGTTTTATGGTCACGTTTTTTCAGCAGCGGGAGTACAACCTTATCCCAAAAAGGTACAGGCAATAAAAATGGCCTCCATTCCTCAGAATGTCAGTGAAGTTCGCTCTTTTCTTGGAATGTCCAGTTTACTGTGCTAGATATATCCAGAATTTTTCCACATTAGTGCACCACTGAGGGATCTCACGAAACACGGCTGTGAATTCAAGTGGTCCACAGAGTGTCAAACCTCTTTTGATGCAATTAAAAGGGAACTGTGCTCCACAACTACCTTGGCTTACTTTGATCCCACTTTACGCACTGAGTTGATTGTGTGTATGCAAGTCCGGTGGGACTGGGGGCTATTCTAGCGCAATACTTACCCAATTATCCAGACCCTACCATCATTGCATATGCCACAGAGCATTTAATGAAATACTGAAAAACATATTCTTTACCGAAAAGGAAGCTAGCTTGTTGTCTGGGGGGGTGAACATTTTCATCTCTTTCTCTATGGAGCTCCAATTCACCATAGTTAAAGCAAACAAGCACTCCTCATCATTTTGGAAACCCCAGAGCTAAGATGCCAGCTAGAATTGAACGGTGGGGTCTGCGACTTCAAGATTACAATTACACAATCGTTCATAGGCCTGGAAAATACAGTAGTCCAGCTGACTACATATCCAGACATCCCGCAGAAGAAGGGCCA
Organism: Phyllomedusa bahiana; assembly: GCA_025379985.1. NCBI lineage: Eukaryota > Metazoa > Chordata > Amphibia > Anura > Hylidae > Phyllomedusa > Phyllomedusa bahiana. The sequence goes on from JAODAL010020426.1 coordinate 43,826, forward strand.
AATTTTAGCATCAGGCAACTGAATAATACATCAACTTTGTACAGTTATGCAGTACCAAAGGCACTCTCAGCTGATCAATTTGTAATGGCAACTGAAAACGACAAAACCTTTGTGCTTTAATAAAATTATCCAAAGTGGAAAATGGGCATGAAATCCAGAGAGCAAATTTCCAGATCTGGACATCAACATTAAGGGCTGCAATCATTTCAAGTGTCAGAAATGAACTGTAAGTCACTGAGGATCATCTAATTCTCGAGGAACCAAACTGGTGGTTCAAAGGCCTTGCGTACCAAAGTAATACAGATTGCTCATGAAGGTATTTGGGAATTGTGGGTACAAAAAAAACTTCTCAGAGAAAAAGTGTGGTTTCCCAAATATGGTTATTTAGTAGAACACAAATAAAACATGCAATACTGCCAGCTTGTTACTCATGCAGCAAACCCTGAACCCTTACGGATGTCTCCTCTATCAAACGCTGTCTGGGAGGAAGTAGCAGTTGATATCTATGGGCCATTACCTAATGGACAATACATCCTAGTGGCAATTGATGAATATTCCAGATACCCTACAATTGCATTTATTTTGTCAACTTCAGCATCCAGTGTCATACCGGAGTTGGATACTATTTTCTCATTATATGGTATTCAAAAAATAGTCAAAACAGACAATGGACCTCCATTTAATGGACATACATTCGTACAATTTTCTTAACACCTTGGGTTCACTCACAGAAAGATAACACCTTGCTGGCCCCAAGCAAATGGAATGGTGGAAAGATTTATGCGCACCTTAGGAAAGAGAGTCAAAGCAGCCGCTCTGGAGCATATACCACTGAAGCAGGCCCTGAACAAATTTCTAGGCAACTACAGAAGTACGCCACACTCAACGACTAATGCTGCTCCTGCTCATCTAGTGTTCCACCGAACTCCTCGCATACGCATTCCTGATGTGGCTACCCATGCACTGCCAGCTGAGTCAACCATTAGAGCAACCGACTTACACAACAACCGCAAAATGAAACGTTATGCGGACAAGAGAAGACGGGCGGAGCCATCTGCTATTCAGACGGGTGATACTGTTGTTCTTCATCGAAAGCCAAACAACAAGACATGTCCAGCATATGATCCAGCAGGCTATCATGTAAGCCAAAAAAGGAAGCATGGTCACAGCTGAGCGGGACGGACACTCCATCACCAGAAATACCTCACATTTCAAAATAATACCAGACAATGACTTTGATGAACTCTCTCAGACTGACGGAGCTGCTGTTGATAGGGGCAACTCGCAACAGGAAGTAGCCATCCCATCGGTAAGTAGTAATCCTGGTCATTCTAGACGATATCCTACCAGAGAAAGAAGAGCCCTGTCTAGACTCATTGAGGAGGTTTAGCCAGGATCCTGGAACTTTGATCAGATTATATTCATGATGGTGAACTGACTTTTCTTGTTCATGTTTTCCTTGTGTTTTTTGTTGTTGTTGTTGTTGTTGTTTTTGTATTTCACCATAACTGTACAAATGTGAAATGGGGTTATGTATATATAAAAAAACAAAAACAACAGGGGGGTGATGTAACATACAGTAAGTATTCCTGCCTCTTTAAGAGGAGAACACAGGAACAGGGAAGTGGTATTGCTGGCTAGAGGCTAAGGCTGTTGTGTTGTATATCACAATGTGGAGAGAGCAATAAAAGGCAGATGCTGTTAGATTTCATCCCGGACTTCTCTTACTTCATGAGGACCTTACAGTTCCCAGCATATTCACAACTGAAAGGCTGCTAGATTGATTAGTTAGGTTAGGGTACAGCAAGATTAGGCAAGTCTAGTCAGTATTAGTCAGAGATTTGGATATAGCTGCAGTGCCCTAAACTGCCTAGCTTCGGTTTCTGAGGGGGGTGCTTGGTTCGTGGGTGCAACTGCTGCATCAGACACAACTACGTTACTCTCATATCAAATCTATGTGAGATAGCATATTTTATTTCTACATTGCCCTAAACTACCTGTAAGCAGTCTCTGAGGAAGGGGGGCGCTTGGTTGTGGGGGGAACTTCTGCATCATACACAGCTACGTTAATCTCTCAAAAGAAATCACTGTTCTGGAAAATGTCATTCCTTGGCCACAACATCTGTGCTGTAATATGGACAGCCAGTGTACAGGACACTTAGGAAATCAGCCCTAAACCGAAATAGCTTTGATTCACAGTTTTTTGGCAGAAAACTTCATTCCGTTCCCGTTATTCGTATGCAGCAGTTTTTTGTTTTGTTTTTTGTTTTGGGGGGCAGCCGGTGTAAAAGACCCCGTTCTTCCATAAGACCAAATTTCCAAGATGTTCCATAGAAAAAAATCCTGTTTATAATCCCTAATGCTTGTCACATAACGCCACATAGCTTAGCTATTCCGTAGAAAAAAGTCAATTGCTAGTCCTACTTGGCAGTTCTAAGTTACAAGGACTGAAGGAAGAACACTGTTGATTGGTTGTCAGAGTTGTTCCACAACACCTAATTTCATAGATATTCCGTAGAAAAATATTCTGTTTGTACTCCTGGTTCTCAGTTGTGTGAAAAGACCACATTTATTAGGTATTCCGTAGAAATAATTTCTATTTCTATCCCTGGTTGTCAGTTGTCAGAAAGTACCACATTTCTTCAATAATCCGTAGAAAAATATTCTATTTGTACTCCTGGTTGTCAGAAAAGACCACATTTATTAAGTATTCCATAGAAAACATTGCTATTTCTACCCCTGGTTGTCAGAAAAGTCCGCAATTCTTAGATTATCCGTAGAAAAATATTCTATTTGTACTCCTGGTCTTCAGTTGTCAGAAAAGTCCACATTTATTACATATTCTGTAGAGAAAAGTCAATTGCTAGACTTACTTGGCAGTTGTAAATTACAGTGACTGAAGGAAGACTGTTGATTTGGTGTTACAGTTCTTCCATAAGACCGCATTTCACAGATACTCGATAGAAACAATTCTGTTTCTAATCCTAGTTGCCAGTTGTAAATTATAGGGATTTAAGAACACTTGTGATTTGCTATCTTTGCAGTACAATTCTTCAATAAGAGACTGTGAAAAAATTTTCTAGACCTTTTTAATATTTATCTTTCTGAACATGGAACGAACTACAGGTGGTAAGCGAACAAAGATAGGTAGGACATGGAGCTAGAGGTACGAGAGAAGGCGCTACTTTCAGTGTTCCGGACAACACGCAAGCGAGCATATTGTCAGTTTCAGGACTGTCAGGCCTTTCATCGCTCGGTTGGTTGCCTGTGAATCTCAGTAATGAAGAGCGTCGCCAATCTGTTCTTCAGTGGTTAACGCAACCTGCATCCAGCGATTTAACTTCCTCGTCCTCTCAGTCACGGCCACAAATGTCGTCATCATCATCGTCCGCATCCGTTCAACTTGAAGCAAACGCAGCCCAAATGTCAACCCATGTACAGACCACTGCGCATAATCCATGTTCTGAAGAGCTCTGTGATTACACTATGCACTTGGGGTCAGAAGGCATTTCAAAACATCAAGAGGCCAAAGAGGATGATTTTTGTCTGCTCTGACACCCAATCACTGATGTTGTCAAAGGAGAAGGAAGCTGGTCAGTTGGCAGAAATCCCGAGCGGTCAGCAACGCCTTGCAGTGCCTGTGACAGTGACTGTCAGGATAAGGAAGTCACCTGTGATGATGATGATGTTGATAATGACATTGCAGATCTAATGTGGTCTTTTCAGCAGCATTTACTTGCGAGTGCCTCATCAGCGGATGAGGAGGAAGACAATGGGGTAGCGTCAGTGCGGGTCCAGTCTCAGAAAGGGAGATGGCGGTCGCGACGTCATATGCTGGATTTGACGTCAACACGTCAGTAGAGGGAAGAATCTAAAGTGTTTAACCACCACAGACATGAATAGGCACATGCATCTAAAGCAAGAGGAGTCACTTGGAGAAAAAAGGCCACACAGGTCCTGGGCTTCCAACTAGAGATGGGCGAATTGATTCTAACAAAGTGGAATTCGTTTAGAATTTCAGGAAAACATCGATTCTGCACGAAGCCGAAATTGGGGTGATTCGCGGGAACGTAGTGTGTTTTTAATTGCTAAAATGGCTGCAAGCACATGGCGTTACACAGGACAGAGAACTCTGGTAGGAAGGAAGGAACACCCTCAATGAAATGTGCAGAGATGAAGCTAATCAGAGACTGGCGGGATTCTGTGACATCACATCACTATATAAGTCCGGACGCCATTGCGGGCTGCTCACACTCTCTCTGTGTGCCGCTGCTGCAGCTGCTGCGCAAAGATCTCGCAAAAAGAAATTTGTTTTTAACGCGATTTTGGAGGGGGTTGGTCACTGTTTTATCAGAACTGCTCCTTTTCCGTTATCATTTTGATTCAGTTTGTTGGGGTATTGTAATTCAAGTCCAGGGTGGTCTAATTCTGCTCCATATACATTTAAAATGCCATCTGGTCAGTTCTGGAGCACATTGAAAAATCCAAGGGTTTTTTTAAGCCTGTTTGTGCTTCATATCATAAAATACATGCGTTTTACACGCCACATACCAGTTAATATTTTCCTGGTGATTTCTGTAAAGCAATTTATATCCAAAGGTTAATTAAGCGTGTTTTTGCTTTTATATTCAGTAAAATACACGGTGTTTTTAAACACCACATGTGAGTAAATTTTTCTTGGTTATTTCTGGAGCGCAATTTATATCCAAAGGTTACCCAAGCCTGTTAGTGGGTTCATTTGGAGTAAATACAGGGTGTGTATTTATCATATACAAATATCTTCATTAAACAGAGTCTGTAAGTTTTTGAACAAACGATATGTCAGAAGAGATGGTGGAGGCTCTTCACATGCGAGTGTCAGTGGCACAAACATTCCTGGAGCAGGCACAGGTCACAGCACAGTAAGGGGACGTAGCAGAAGTGGTGACTCGGTGAGGCCAGAACTGCCGGTGTCGTGTAACGGCCGTTACAAGGGTTCTTGATTGGTTGACTAGGTCATCAACCTCATCCCAGATGGCATCTGACTACCCCAGCCAAGAGTGAGTGGGTTCGTCAGACATAACCCTTAGTTGGCATGACCCAGGAACAGGTCAGCAGCCCTCATCTGTCCTCAACCCGCCTCTGTCCTGTTCGGGTCCCTCAGCCAGAGAACTAGTATGTGGCCCGGGCTAGCGCCACAAAACAGCGAGGACAAAATTTGTGGACAGTCAGCAGCTACTTGGCAACGGGAAAAGGTGGGGGAGACATCCCCTGCTTTTTGCAGTAATTGATGTGGAGAGTGGCATGGGAGGTTTTTTGGCGAGCAGTCAGCCTCTGCATACCAAGACTGTTTTGGGGGGACAGCATAACGATTCAAACACTCATGAAGTAATAAACGTTGGTGGATTGAATCCAGTTTCAGCTTACACCAGTTTGTTCAAATGCAGTGTTATGGAACTTGAACTGAAGGAGACCATACTACAGGGAATGTTTTAGGTGCTTATTTTGCATTCTGTGCCATTGTTGATTGTATTCAGTACAAAACTGGAATGGGACAGAACAAAAAAGAAGCAAAAGCAAATGCTTCAAAACTCACTTTGGATGAATTTCTTCAGTATGAAAAATGTGAATCGTATGTCCAACTTACAGAAAGTAAAAACACAAGTCCTTCTGGAGGCCCTCCCCTGTTACCAGTGGAACAAATTGCATTCACACAGATTTCAGTGGTTTAAGAAAGCAATTGATAAACTTCATTTGTTCATGAACAGATAACACAGGTGATAAAGGAAAGTTTTTCTAAATTTGTATCTAGGTTCCAGATTTTGAAAGCTGTGGAAATTCTTTAGCTGCATTTGTAATGGAAAAGGCTCCTCACACACCAACCTCCAAGACAATAAAATAATAATAATCTTTAGAGCCTATAGAGAAAGTGTTTCCTTCAGCCATGTCTGTCATATCCGTACCTCTTGCCTCCGTCCCTTGGCCACGAATCATTGCCACCTGTCCTGACCTTACCGCCTGTTTTTCCGATTTGTTAAAGTTTTGCCCAACGCTACCCCTAGCTGCCCCCCGCAACAAGTCATTCGGGAAAGACCTGTAACTCCCGCCGCAGCAAGTCCCCCCGCTTTGCGGGGGTTGGGTTTTAAAACCGGGGACCCACTTGAGTTGCTCCCTGGCGGGCTTTTCCCATCGCTTCCCGGGGGGCCCGGGGGACCCACTACCGCTGTCCGTGACAACATGAACGTGAATGACGTTTTTCATCCCTTTGGCCCTGGGACTGAAAAAAAGTGAAAGGCGAGCAAAACGCAGGTGTCACGATGAGCTGCCACTCGAAAAAAAATTACACAGGGTTTTGTACCCCTACCCGCTTGGAAATACAATAAATTCTTTAAAATTTTCCCTTTTCTCTGTTCTAGCGTTCCAACATAGGACGGGAAAATTCCAACTTTTGGGAAAATGTCAAATATCAGCCTATTTTGGGGGAGGCCGGTCTGCCTGCAGTTAAGGAGGGTGTGCTTGGCGGGAAAGAAGGTGAAGTGCATGAAAATTTTTCCTGGCCTTTTTTTAGAATGTCTTGCAATAGGTGAAGACTTGAAAAAAACCCCGTTTGAACAGTATGCCTTTCAGGGGGCATGGCTCACCCTCCTCCTTCCAGCGGGGACACCATGTTCTTTCCTCACTGTCCAATGGTTCTTTTTTCAGTTTGTCGTGGAGAAACCCAAACATATCATGCATTTTGATGGACCCGGAGCCTTTCCTTCCATGTGTGCCGGGCGTCCAGGGGAATACTCCTGTCCACTTGGTCATCAAAAATCTTTAATGGCCTTTCCTGTTCACCCAATTTCCCCCTGTTCAAAAATTTCCCCCTGTTAATATTTTTTTCCTATTCATCAATTTCCCCCTGTTCAAAAAATTTCCCTCTGTTAATTTTTTAAATTCCTTTCATCATTTCCCCCTGTTCATAAATTCCCCTTTAATATATTTATTCCTGTTTTCAATTTCCCCCTGTTCATCATTCCCTGTTGCCGGTACCGACCTTTCTGCTACTTCCCTACCTCGATTCCCGCCATCCCCTGACCTGTTGGGCCTGATCTTTGACTCGATTTTTGTTTTACGATTCGGTACCTCGCTGGCCTCGCCCCATTCAAGTTAGTAAAGGCCCGGGGTAGCGACCGGGTGGGTTTCCCTGCCGCAGAAAGTCCATCCTGCCTTGGGGTGGGCTTGGTTTAAAAACCGGGACCTACTTACCCCCCGCTCCCTGGGTGGCCGCTACCACCGTTGTGTGGCCCAGGGGGCCCACTACCCGTGTTTTTAAATGGAAAAGTGAATGCCAAGTTTCCTCCCCATTCTTTGAAGGTGAAGATTCCACCACTTGAAAAGGGAGGGGACTCAGTACCACCGCTTGGACAGGAGCATGGCAGCTTCTGCACTTGGGGAGGGCTAGACGCTATGCTGTCCCCTTGGCAATATCTCGGTAAATGATGCTGGCCCAGTTGCCGAGGAGGATGTCGGCCCGGGGTAGTGAAAAAATAGACGGGGAGTTGTCTTGGCAGAGGTGGTAAAGCCTTGATGCCTAAAATGGGGGGGTTTGCCTTTGGGGTGCGTGCTTTTGGGGGACAGAGGGCTACCACACTAAACATTTGGTGACCTGCTGATGTGAGCGGGCCCCGGGGTCCAAGTTAGGTCCCGGTCAGCTTTATTTTTTGCCCCAGATTCTACATTTTTTATGTTCAACCTCCTCGGGTGTTCTCAAAAACTGGCTCCCGGGCGAGTAGGTGATTTTACCACCAAATCCGCCTGACGGGCTGTTCTGCCCCTGCCCGGGGAGCCCGTGCCGCTACTTTCTGGGACCTGCAAAGGGGTGTCTAAATCTGGGCCTTTGGGCCCAACCCCGCATGCTGACTCCCGACAACACTACCGACTTAAGGGCTGCGCCCCCTGCCCGACAGCAAGTCTGCTCTCTTCTCCCATGAAGGATGAAACCCTTTACAATGTTGGTCCGAGTCAGCTTTTACCACATGGCTTTCAAAACCCCCAGTGCGATGACACCCCCAAACCCAATCTCGGCCCAGACATTAACTCTCTCCTGTCCCAAAACCCGATTGTCTGTCGTTCAAATTCCCCCCTTTTTTTCTCCCCTCTCCTAAAACTTTTTTAGAGAAAAAAGGAAAACTTCCCGGGCCCGGGGCAAGGGTAGTCGAGGGGGAGGCGACCAAATAGGGGGCCATTCATCACAGGGAAAAAGGGGGACAAGGAGGCATTTGTGGATAATTTTTTCCCTTGGGGGGGCCCTTTTTTTCCTTGTTTAACTAGGGGCAGAATACCTTGTCCCAGCCCGTTTACTTTACCCGCTCCCCAAATGCGGGGCGGCTAATCGATTAGTGTTTGCCTTACCCCGGCCACCCAACGGGTTGCTGTACAAAGGAAAAGCTCAAAAATAACCCCCTTTTTTCAAATTCCTCATACTATTTGCCCCCTGCAAGAACAGGGATTCTTCCCCCCCCTCTTTGTGCTCACTTCCTCAAAAATTTTTTCTCACTGTATATGGCCCAAAAGGCCACAGCACATAGTAGTTCTCTGGGTCTGGAAACGAACAGGACAGAGGGGTTTGGGGCAGGGAAACCCCCTTTTTTTTCCCCGGGCCATGCCAAAAAGGGGTTGTGTGTGACAAACCCAAACCCAAATCTTGGCTGGGGTTGTAGATGTCATCTGGGAAAGTGTATGACCTAGTGTGTGGTCAAACTGGCCGGTAGATGAAACCGGATGGGTGCCCCCGCAGGGTGATCCTGCTGGACGCCCCCTTTCTGTGCTGGATGGGTTTGGCTCCAGGAACCTGCTATTGTGTTCTTTGACGCTATGGTGGGATCTTAGCCCTCAGCTTGTTTTTTTCCAGCTGGCGCTGCCATGACTTTATCAGGCTGCATTCCCGCATCAGTTATTTGGTCAGTTTTTCCCCCAAGTGCCCAGGGAATTTTAGAGTGAAGCGATTCTAAGAGCGGCGGCAGTCATGTGCGTGTCAAACAGCATTGTATGAAGACCAAACCAAGCTCCCTCTGCATATTTGAGCCTAGCAAAATGTTCTACAGCACCCTATAGGCTCTCTGCAGCCAGGAAATAGCTGTTTAAAGCGATTCGTCCCAAATTTATTCGGGTCGAGACGAATTTTGGCGGAAAATTCGGCGAATCAAATTTTTTTAGAAATTCGACCATCTCTACTTCCAACCACTGTGACACCATCTGTCTCTTCCTCCTCCGCCACTTCCAAGACCAAGCGTTCCTCTGCTGCCCATGTCCCAGAGCGACATGGGCAGGCATCAGCCCCAGTGCCACACACTGTCGCCCGATTACTACCACCACCACCAGAGACATAGCCTACCCCTTCTTCTTCCACCAGTATGACCTGCACGCCATACAGTGGGCAGTCTAGCAGCCAGCCTTCTTTGCACCAGGTGTGGGAGCAGAAGAAATGCTTTCACCCCAACCATCCTAAAGCCTAAAGCCTGAATGTCAGCATTGCCAGGCTCTTGGCCTTGGAAATGTAGCCTTTCCGACTGGTGGACACAAATGGGTTCCGCCACATCATGGCCCTTTCTGCCCCCAATGCCAGATGCCGAGTAGGCATTTCTTTTCCCAAAAAGCCGTCCACTAGCCACTGTCAAAAAATCCCAGCGACGTTTTAAAATTTGACTCATGTTAGTGCACGGTCAAGGGCGCTATATCTCTGTGACAGCTCACTGGGTGAGTTTGGTGGATGTCTCTGGTGATGATGGTGGGTCTCATGCGCGGCGCGCACTCTTCCACACTGCAGGGATGGTGCAGGTTTCCGATCCCCAAGCTCCAGAGCTGTGGACGGCTCTGCGCAATAAGACCGAGCTGTGGCTGGGTGATAAGAACCTGGCGCCAGGCAAGGTGGTGTGCGACAATGGGAGAAATCTCCTTGCTTCCATTAAGATCAGTAGGCTTGCGCACATCCCTTGCCTGGTCCATATAATGAACCTGGTCGTGGAGAAATGTCTAAAGCGCTACCCGGGTCTTGACTGCCTGCTGTTACGCCGCTCGGAGGAGAGGATAGTGGATCCACTGGTCACCGCGGGGAGGTGGCGAAGCCTACGCTGAGGATCAGAGTCTAAGTGGCCCCTTGTCTTCACTGGCACCCTCCGCAAAGCTGGAAGAACTTTGTTGCAGGAAAACTCCCAGGTCGCTACCCCCAACGTAGACCCTGGCAGTGACAGCCGAAGTGGTAGGCAAGGAACAGGCCAGAAGGCAGAGAGGCAGCACAGGACTGGCAGGCACGGCTGGAATGATGTCAGCAGATGAAGGTCAGGCAGGTAGCAAAACGGATGCAGACAATAGCATAGGAGTTTAGTGAGACGTACGCATGAACCAAATTCTAAGAAAGGACACCAACAACTGGGCGCGGAGAGCAGGAAATGGCATCCTTAAAAAGCTCCTGCAAGAATTGGATTGGATGAGCACAATTACCTGTTGCACGCTGGCCCTTTAAATCCAAGGAACTGACATGCACGTGCCCCTAGTGGAGAGGAGGATGCAGGAAGAACGCACCTGCTGTTGAGGAAGCAGAACGGGAGCAGATGAGCAAAGAGCAGTCCTGGACACATCCAGGTAACGGCCGGTAGTCGTTCCGCAGCATGAGCCGTTACAGTACCCCCCCCCCCCTCTTAGGGCCGCTCCCACCCCGGGACTGAAGCCTGTGAAAACGTTGGATGAGCTTAGCAGCATTCACAATTTCTTGAGGCTCCCAGGATCTTTCTTCAGGACCAAAGCCTTTCCAGTCAATGAGATAATAGATTTTACCTCTGGAGAGCTTCATCTCCAGGATCTCCTTCACCTCATAGGTATCTTCGGCACTAGGAGGTGTGGCAGGGGAAACCCTCTTGTGTGAGTACTGACTGAGAATCAGAGGCTCCAGAAGAGATACGGGAAACGAACTGGGGATACGAAGGGATTGGAGTAAACGGAGTTTGTAAGATACCGGGTTGATCCGTTGTAGGATGGAGAAAGGAGCGAGATGGCGTGGAGCAAACTTCAAGCTTGGTACTCGGAACCGGATATGCTTGGAGGAGAGACAAACTTTATCTCCAGACTGGAAAACGGGAGGTGCTCTACGTCTCTTATCAGCTTTTTTTCTTAAAAAAGCTTGAAGCAGGTTTTGACGGACAAGCTGCCAGATTTGTAGGAAGTCGCGTACTTGGGCATTGACTGCTGGAACTTTCAAATAAATCCAGAGTGGCAGAGGAAGTTGAGGATGCTGGCTGAACACCACGTAAAAAGGAGACTTCCCGGAGGATTCGCTAGGATGGTTATTGGTTACGCGAACTCAGCCCAGGATAATAGAGACACCCAGTCATATTGCCGGGTGGAGGCAAATTGGCGCAGATAAATCACCAGGGTCTGATTGACGCGTTCCACTTGTCATTGGACTGAGGGTGATAGGCCGACGAGAAGTCCAGTTTAATTTTCAGAAGGAAACAGAGGGCGTGCCAGAAATGAGAGATGAACTGTACTTCTCTATCCGAAACGATGTTGGCAGGCATCCCATGCAAATGAAAGATGTGCTTCAAGAACAGGGTGGCCAACTGCGGAGTCGATGGAAGACCTGGCGGCGGCGTGAAATGCGCCATTTTGGAAAAACGGTCCACCACGACCCAGATAACTGAACAACCCTCAGAGGATGGATGGTCTGTCACGAAGTCCATTGTAATGTCCAAGGTGCTTCTGGTACTGGAAGAGGTAACAGGAAACCAGCAGGTCGCAGCCGGGAGCTCTTATTTTGGGCGCAGTTGGGACAAGCGGCCACAATGTCTTTAACGTCCTGCGCGAGGGAGGGCTACCAGTAATGCCGGGCTATCAAAGGACTTGGTGTACCCCGGGTGACCAGCAATCCGAAATGTGTGACCCCAGGACAGATTTCTCCTCTTTAGTGCGGAGCGCACAAAGGTCTTACCGGGAGGGATCTCGCACAACCTTATGCCCACAGCAAGGACGAGCCAGTCAGGAGGAATGAGATATTGCGGATCTAGTGCGGAATTGGCGGCATCCGAGGCCATGGATAATGCATCCACCTTGACATTCTTGGCAGCCGGTCAAAAGTGCAGGTTAAAGTTAAAGCGGGAGAAGAATAAGGACCAACGGGCCTGACGAGGATTCAGGCGAAAAGCTGTCTGCAGGTACAGGAGGTTTTTATGGTCCGTGTATATGGTAATAGGGTGAAGGGCACCCTCCAAAAGATGCGCCATTCCTCCAAGGCCAGTTTAATGGCCAGAAGTTCTCTGTCCCCGACAGCATAGTTCTTCTCAGCCGGAGAAAAGTTACTAGAAAACACCTGCAGGAAACAAACTTGTCGTTGTAGGATTTCTGGAGAAGAACAGCCCCGGCACTGACTGAGAAAGCATCAACTTCAAGGTAAAAGCTTTCTCAATATCTGGACGATGGAGTACTGGAGAGGAAGCGAAAGCAGATTTTAGTCGGGTAAAGGTCTCTTCTGCTTTCTAAGTCCATACGCGAGGGTTACTACCTTTCTTGGTGAGAGAGACAATAGTCGCTACAATAGTAGAAAAGTGTGGGATAAATTGGTGATAGTAATTTGCAAAGCCAATAAAGGGTTGGATAGCCCGTAGGCCGATGGGACGTGGCCAGTTAAGCACAGCTGACAGCTTCTCTGGGTCCATCTGGAGACCTTGCGAAGAGACAATGTATCCCAGGAAAGGCAAACTGGAGCACTCGAACAAACACTTCTACAGTTTGGCGTAGAGGTGGTTGCGCCAAAGGCGGTTGAGAACCTGACGACATCAGACTGATGAGACTCGAGATCCAGGAAGTAGATCAAAATGTCATCTAGGTAGACCAGAACACAGTCATATAGCAGATCACGAAAGATATCGTTCATAAACTCTTGAAAGACAGCCAGAGCGTTACAGAGTCGAAAGGGCATGACCAAATATTCAAGATGGCCATTACGGGTGTTAAATGCGGTCTTCAATTCATCCCCCCGGCGGATGCGGATTAGGTTGTAGGCGCCTCGGAGATTGGGTTTAGAGAAAACTGTGGCTCCCTTGATTCTGTTAAGTAGTTCAGAAATTAGCGGCAATGGGTAGTGGTTCTTAATGGGGATCTTGTTAAGACCCCGATAATCTTCTCGACAAAGAAAAATCCTGCCCCTGCGGGGGAGGACGACTTGTGAATGGAGCCTTTAGCCAGGTTCTCTTTTATGTATGCCGACATCGCTTCGGTTTCGGGCCGGGACAGAGGATATACCCTACCCCGAGGAGGGGTTGTGCCAAGTAGGAGTTCGAATGGACAATCATACCGACATGGTCAAAGGTGGAGAGGTAGAATCCTCACCCAGGTTTGCCTTTCCCACAAAACCTAGCCTTTGAAGTTTCCCGGACAGATCAGGCAGTCTTTTAGAAGATGCTCAGAGGACCCACAATAGAGCCACAATTCCATACTCCTCCTGCGGGTCTTTTCTTCTTCGGATAGATGAGCTCGGTCTACCTGTATAGGCTCCTCCCGAGATGCTGCACAGAAGCGGTTGCTGAAAAACGGGTGCAAGGCGTGGAACCCTGCGGGGCCGAGAGGCGTCATGCTGTCGACGAACTTCTTGTTGACGCACAGCAAAACGAACGTTGATGTGGGTCACCAGGGAGATGAGGTCATCCAGACAGGTAGGCAGGTCACACTCTGCTAGTTTGTCTTTGATGCGCACGGCTAGCCCCTCCCAGAAGGTCGCGACCAGAGCCTCATTGTTCCATGACAGTTCAGAAGACAGGCTCCGGAACTGTATAGCGTACTGTCCGACTGTGGAGTCATAGTCTGCAGAAGCGAGGAGGCAGCAGAAGAGGCATGTCCAGGCTCTTCAAATACTTTCTGAAAGGCCGCCAGGAAGTGCGACAAGTTGGCAGTCACTGGATTCCCTCGTTCCCATAGGGGAGTAACCGAGGCCAGCGCTTCGCCGGATAGCAGGGAGATGATGAAGGCCACCTTGGCCGATCTGAAGCAAACTGGTGGGTCAGAATCTGAAAATGAATCATACATTGATTCAGAAATCCTCGGCAGGCCTTAGGGTCGCCGATGTAGCGAGGAGGCAACGGCAAGTGCAGGGAGGAGCTACTTGGCATGGCAGGAGCAGGAATAGACACTGGAATGGGAGCTGGTATGGAAACCGAGCGGACAAAGCCTCAGGGAGTTGGGCCGCTAGGTTCTGCAGCATCAGAAGCAACTGCTCTTGGCGAGCACCCTCATGTGCAATTCAAGCAACGAGACTGTCGGTATCTGGCAGCAGAGCTTCGGAGGGATCCATGGCCCAGTTGTACTGTCACGCCGCAAGGAGGAGAGGATAGTGGATCCACTGGTCACCACGGGGAGTTGGCGAAGCCTACACCGAGGAGCGGAGTGCCCAAAGCAAAGCGGGAAGGACTTTGCTGCAGGGAAACCCCCAGGTTGCTACCCCCGACGTAGACCCTGGAGGTGACAGCCAAAGTACTAGGCATGGAACAGGCCAGAACGCAGAGAGGCAGCACAGGAAGACTGGCAGGCACAGCTGGAACGATGTCAGCAGATGAAGGTCAGGCAGGTAGCAAAATGGATGCAGACAATAGCAGAGGAGTTTAGTGAGACGTATGCACGAACCAAACTCTAGGAAAGGACACCAGCAACTGGACGTGGAGAACAGGAAACGGTATCCTTAAAAAGCTTCTGGAAGAATTGGATTGTAGAAGCACAATTACCTGTTGCGCGCTGGCCCTTTTAAACCCAAGGGAACTGACGTTTCCGCGCGCCCCTAGTGGGAAGGAAGATGAAGAGGAGCGCACTTGCTGAGGAGGAAGCAGGACGGGAGCAGGTGAGCAAACGGCAACCCTGGGCGCAGCATGGGGATGACCAGCAGCCGGGTAACGGATGTGCCTGCGTTCTGGAAGTCGGACCGCAGCACGCGCTGTTACACCGCTGAGTAAGGCTTGAGGTTTGAGCTCACACTTCCCCCGTGCGCACCCTGCTTTGGCCCAACTGGCTGCGTTGCAGTGTCATCTTTGCCTCCCCGTGAACCGTCTCATTGTTGACGTGGCAACATGCTGGAATTCCACCCTCCACATGCTCCGGAAATTGTGGCAGCAGCGTAATGCCATTATACAGTATGAAGTGGCGCATGGCCTGACAAACAGTGGTGCGGATCTCAGGGTGTTGAGCCGTAGAGAGTGGAGGCAGGTGAAAGATCTCTGCACCATCCTTGCCAGTTTTAAAGACACTATCAAAATGGTCAGTGAGAACAATGCCCTTGTCAGCATGACCATTGGAGTGATATTATTTGACTGTTTCCCAACTTTATAGGTCTTCATTAGGCGGTGGTTCGGGGTCCAGGGCTGGTGCAGGGCGGCGCTTCAGCTCTCAGAGTACAGAGTATGAGAACTACACATTCTTCTTAAAAAAGAAATGGCCCTATTGAAAAAATTTCTTATTGCTAATTGTATTCAGAGTGTCCAAAAGGTCATTTTGCTAGTTTTGTGGTCAGGAGACTGTAAAAGACACCAACAGTAAAGGTTTTGTTGAAAAAACTTTATTCCAATTATTAATTTCTTCTTGAACATTTTAGCAGTGTCAATGGTTTTGGGGTCTTGCTGCTGTAAGAGACAGCAATAGTCAAGGTCCTATTCCAAAAAATGTTGTCTCAAACAGCCGTTTCTGCTTAAAAATTTTAAAGAGTGTCCGAAAGGTCATTTTTGCAGCTTTTGGGGTCATGCTGTTGTAAAAAACAGCTATAATCCGGGCCCTATTCCAAAAACAGTTTTTTAAAAAACTTTTCTATTCTTGCTAATTTTATGAGTGTTGAAAAGGTCATTTTTTTCTGCTTTTGGGGTCAAGCGATATTCAAGGTTCTATTCAAATAAATCTTGTTTCGAATGCTCATTTCTTCCTGCTCATTTTATTCTCCGTGTCCATAAGGGAATTTCTGGTTTTGGGGTCAGGCTACTGTGAAAGGGGTGCCAGAGGTGCAAATAGGGCAGTACTCCAGTCAGTGGCCCTAATCAAAAAGGGGCCCAATGATAGGTTAAAAATAGGAAGTAATAATGTGTGGGGGCCCCTTTTGATTTAGCTGCATGAGGCCCTTAAATGGTTGATAGATGACTGACAGCAGCCCTGGCTACCACTGCACCCACTATAACTACGGCCCTATCAGCTGAACCTCCGTGTTCCACATTGGGATGTTCTTGCTGCCATCACATATATGACACACATGTTCTTTGTCCCTGGTGCAAAAAGGCATAGGGGGTTCCTGCCAGTTACCATGTGCCATTTCCAATACCGACGTCTTCTTACATGTCAAAGGGCCCCATAGCAGCTGCTACCGCTGAACCTACTATAGCTACACAGTTCTCATCTTTTCAGTTCCTTGCTGCAGTTTTGGAGGAGCAGCCAGTATAACAGACCGGTTTCTTCCATTAGACCCTATTTCACAGATAGTCGATAGAAACATTTTTGTTTATAATCCTAGTTGCCAGTAGGAAATTATGGGGATTTAAGAAATCTTGTGCTTGCTGTCTTTGGAGTACAGCTCTTCAATAAGAGACTGTGAACCAATCTTCTAGACCTTTTGAATATTTATATTTTTGAACATGGCCTGTCATCACTTGGTCGGTTCCCTCTGTGTCTCATTTCTGAAGAGCGGCGCCAATCTGTTCTTCAGTGGTTAACACACCCTGCATCCAGAGGTTTTAACTCCTCTTCCTCTCAGTCACGGCCACAAATATTGTCATCATCCTCATCAGTCTAAACTGAAGCAAAAACGGGCCAAATGTCACTCAATAAACAGACCCCACTGGATAATCCATCTTCTGAAGAGCCCTTTGATTACACAATGCGGTTGGGGTCAGAGGGCATTTCAAAAGATCAAGAGGCCCAAGAGGATGATTTTGACTGCTCCGACGCCCAACCGCTGATGCCCTCAGAGGAGAAGAAGGAAGCCGGTTCCTCTCTTTCGGCTGGACTCGCCATTTTCAATGTGCGAAAATGACAAACGAGGAAAAAGGCGTGGAACCTGGTATATGTTCTCCAGACCCTTCCTTAACATGAAGTTCTGCCTTTGTCAACATACATGCGCATCTACAAAAAGGGTGACATTGTGTACATTAAGGATATGGGCACCATACAAAAAGGTATGCCACCTAAATGCTATCATGGCAAGACTGACAGGATCTACAATGTTAAACAGCATGCTCTGGGTCTAATTGTGAACAAGCAGATCAATGGTAAAACCCTTGCCAAAAGAATCAACATCCTTGTGGAGCATATTAGCCACTCCAAGAGCAGGGAGAGTTTCCTCCAGCGCGTCAAGGGAAATGAGAGGAAATAAAAGGAAGCCAAGGAGAAGGGCACCTGGGTGGAACTGGAGCGTCAACCAGCATTGCCAAGTGAAGCTCACTTCGTCCCAACTTGTGGAAAGGAACCTGAACTCCTTGAGCCCATTCCCGACGAGTTTATGTGACAACGTCCTTTGCAAAATATTCCATTGTTGCTGAGGCATAAGGATGTAATGGTGCTACCTAAGGCTTTTTCGAATTTCATATGGAGGGGAAAGCGCTCTAGTGTAGGCAGAAATTTCTGAAGCGCTACCCAGGTCTTGACTGTCTTCTGAGGAAGGTTCAAGATCTTAGCTCACAGTTCCTGCATTCGGACACTGATTCAGCCCGACTGTCAGCATTGCTGCGTCATTTGGACCTCCCCGTCAACTGTCTGCATTTCTTCATGCAAATGTTATTGGGAGTGTCAATAAGGGCATTTTGTCTGGTTTTAGGGTCACGCTACTTTAAAAGACAGCGATACTCAATGTCCTATATAGAAAAGTCTTGTTTGAAATAGTAATTTCTTCCGCAAATTTTATTCTGAGG
Organism: Phyllomedusa bahiana; assembly: GCA_025379985.1. Lineage (NCBI taxonomy): Eukaryota > Metazoa > Chordata > Amphibia > Anura > Hylidae > Phyllomedusa > Phyllomedusa bahiana. Next base: position 61,705 of record JAODAL010020426.1, read on the forward strand.
CTCAGTAAAGGCAATTTTGCGGCTTTTGTGGTTAGGTCACTGTAAGGCCTCGTTCACACGGCTTATTTGTCCGCGGAATGGCGCCGTACACTGCGCCGGATTTGCTCTTCAGTACGGCGCCAATCCGTCGGAGTCATTACGGTAATCCACTGCTCTCATAGAGAACAGTGTATTCCGGTGCTCCTCCCCGCTCGGCGAATCCGCCGCGGGGGGTGACAGTGACATGCACATTATTTACTGCGCGGACGCGCCGTAAACAATGCATTGTCTATGGGGCCGGGAGTGGCGCCCCCGCCGTGCTCCGGCCCCGCCCCCACCCCGCCCCTTATTCACGGCGGATTTGTGAGCTCAATACGGCTCACAAATCCGTCGGGAATAAGCCGTGTGAACACGGCCTAAAAGACACCAATAGTAAAGTTCCTATTGAAAAAAAGCTTAATTCACATAATCTTTTATTCTTTCTAATTTTATTGAGTCTCCGAAAGGTCTTTTTTGCTGCATTTGTGGTCTTGCTGCTGTAAAAGATAACGATACTCAATGTCCTATTCAGGAAAATCTTGTTTGAAATAGTCATTTCGACCTGTCAATTTTAATTTGATGGTCAATAAGGGCATCTGTGTTGGTTTTGGGGTCATGCCACTGTAAAAGATACCAATAGTAATAGGTCATATTAAAATAAAACAAATTTCACATGCCTCAAGGCAGTCAAAATGAACAGCGGTTATTGGGTGGCCACCCTTCTTGATTCACGTTCCAAATCAAAAGTCAGCAATTCCCTTCCACCCACTCAATTTGACAGTAGAATGCAGGAATTTGAGACAGGGCTCATTGACCAACTGGAGACATCTATTGTGTCTTCACATTCTAATGTCACAGTGAAACAACGTGACAGCAGTAGAATGGCAAGTAGCTGTAACACCAGCAGCATTGGAAAAAATCTTGTTTTAAAGAGTCAATTTCTTATTGCAAATTTTTATTCTGAGTGCCCGTAAGGGCATCTGTGCTGGTTTTGGGGTCATGCTGCGGTAAAGGACAGCAATAGTCAATGTCCTGTTCACTAAAATATTGGTTCAAATACTTATTTCTTCTGGCAAATTTTATTCTGAGGGTCCTTAAGGGCATCTGTGCTGGTTTTGGGGTCATGCCACTGCAAAAGACACCAATAGTAAAGGGGTTATTGAAAAAAAGCTTATTTCACACGCATTAAAGCAATAAAAATGAACAGCAGTTATTGGGTGGTCACCCTCCTTGATCCACGTTTCACGCTCATTGACCAACTGGAGACATTTGTTGCGTCTTCTTCACGTTCTAATGTCACGGTGGAACAACGTCAGCAACATGACAGCAGTAGAATGACAAGTAGCCATAGCAGCAGCAGCATTGGAAAAATTGTTTGAAATAGTCAATTTCTTCTTGCTAATTTTATTCTGAGGGCCCATAAGGGCATATCTGCTGGTTTTGGGGTCAGGCTACTGTAAAAGCGATGCCAGGGGTGCCAATAGGGCAGTACTCCTGACAGGAGCCCTAATCAAAAAGGGGTCCGGTGATATGTTAAAAATAGGAAGTAGTAATGGGCGGGCACCCCATTGATTTAGCTGCATGTGGCCATGAAGCGGATAAGAGACGATTGACTGCAGCCCTGGCTCCCACCTCACCCACTCTAACTAAGATCCTGTCAGTTTTCCCCGTTGGGATGTTCTTGCTGCCACCACATTTATGAAATGTTCTTGGTCCCTGGTGCAAAAAGTGATATGAGTCTCCTGCCAGTTACCATGTGCCATTTCCAATACCGATATCTTCTTATGTGTCATGGGGGGGCCCCATAGCAACTGCTACCGCTTTACCTGTTGTGGCTACGCCGTCCTCATCTTTTTAGTTCGCCATTGCACGGAATGAATTATTTTAGCCTGTGAATTTTCTTTTGTGACTCTCAGAGCCTAAATTGTCTTGACTAAGATGTACCACGTATCCAGTTTACTGGATGGTAATTCCAGCTTCTTCTCACCTGTTTGGGTATAACAATGAACCTGGTCATCCTCTCCCATAGACTTTAATGGGAATCGACAATCGATCGGAATCGTAAATCGGCAAGATCTCGATATTGCTACTGATCGCTCATCACTACCAACAACAGGTAAGAAAGAGTGTGTCCAATAGTCTAGGAACACAACTCCTACTAACTAAACAAATCTTTTCAAACCCTCTGTCTTGCTGTAATCCAAGCCTTTGTAAGCCACTGATGTCATCGGCACAAGAAACTACACAGACAAAATGATCACTACCTTTTTTTTTCCTTGATTGCATGAACTGAATGCATGATGTTAATATGCTGCTGGGATGCTAGCTGCTCATTAGACCATACAAACAGCATTACAGCACAATATGTTTTTATCATTTTCACTAACTTCCTTCCTCTTATTAGAAGGGGAAAAACATGAAACAGACACTACCATTAAGAAAACACAATAAACCTGATGAAACATGTTATTTAAGTTATTGGGCTTGATGTGTATTAAAATCAAGAAGGGTATTCAGTTTAGCATTTGTAAAATAAACAGTACATGTATAAAAAGCAAATAAAAAAATAAATTCTGTCCATACAAGAAAGCCTTGATTTATATCAGACTAGTGCATTTATTTTTTCCTATTAAGTTTTTTTTATAGTAGTCAAGCCTTTAAAGGGTTGTCTCAACACAGACATTGATGGCATATCGATAGGATATAGCATCAATGTGTGATTGTGTGGGTCCCATTTCTGGAACCCACACCTTTCTCGAGAATGAATCCCAAAACCTTGCCATTTTTAGCAGAGAGTTAGTTAGGACTCTCCCATTGAAATCAGTGGGAGATCCGAGTACAGCTGAATGCACCACTCGACTGTATACAGTTTTGCCACACTATAGTATGGACTCTCATAATAAAGGTAAATTATCATTTATACCGCTTTGTGAACACTGTAGAAAAACAAATAACAGATTTGCTTCCAAAAATTTAAAAGTAATGAAAGATATATATATATAATAATATAATATATATATATATATATATAATATATAATATATATATATATATATAATTATACATATATATAATAATAAAAAGTTCTAATCTATTCTTTGTAACAAAGACAAGCTTGAGGAAGATGGATGTTGGAATAGGTTAGACTAGGCAACTCCAATGCCGACACCAGATCTTTGCATGGCTGGAAAAGCTCTAGTTATTATTGTTATTATTTTTGTGACAAAAACCAAATGTTTATCATTTTCCCGTAAAATACGGATATAACAATTCACATTTATCTAACGAAACTGAATATGGATTTTATTGCGCTCTAGACTATATACAGTATAACCCAATATTATCCTGCAAGAAAAAAACTTAAGTTGCTAAATATTTGCTCCAATTTGCTTTAATTCCTGCAAAAAAGTCACTACTGAAATATAGTGAATCTTATTTAGTTACCAAATTGTGTGATATCATTATCCCTTATATCACATTTGCCACAAAAATACAATGTGTTTCAGAATTACTTGAACAGGTAACTGCATTCCACTATCGTAACCACATAAAGTGACACTTGCTAGATTTGAAAACAAAGTCTGCATGTGCAATAGTCTAAAAACAAAATATGTTCAGCACATCCATTTTGAAAAATGAGTATATGGCCTCGTTCACACGGCTTATTTGGGCACGGATTGGCGCCGTACTCCGCCCCTTTTTGCCTTCGTCGGCGCCAATCCGCCCTGTCATTACGGAAATCCACTGCTTCTAGAGAACATTGATTCCGTCGCTCCTCCCCGCTCGGGAACCCGCCCGCGGGGGGGGGGAAAAGTGACTTGACATTATTTACGGGCGAACGCGCCGAAAAAAATGCTTTTTCTAGGGGCCCGGGCGGCCCCCCCGCCGCGCACCGGCCCGCCCCCGTCCGCCCTTATTCACGGCGGATTTGGAGCTAATGGGCTCACAACCGTGGGAAATAAGCTGTGAACACGGCCAAAAGGGTGCTCTTTAAATGAGGCAACAAAAGCAGGGGCCAAACAAACAAATTCAGCAGACTTACAAGACTAAAAAAAACAGTCAAAGGGGATTTTTTGGAAAAGCATTTCTGTACTTTGGAATATATGAAAATTTTTTAGGTTTTTTTTGTTTACATTTTTGTCAAATGTAAAAAACCATTAAAAAAAATCACCTTCCGTTTGGTACAAGGTTTTACAGTTTTGATCAAAAAAGTAATTTACGGGAACACCTGTAGAAATTCCCCCCCATATTTTTAAAATGCCCCATGCCAGATAGGCGATTACGACGCCCACAATTTAAAGGGGGTGCCACTAAAAACCGTACAATTTGAAAAAATTTATGAACGGGGAAACGGCAGTAATTGGGTTTAATGCGGAAAAAGGTAAAAACCCCTTTAAGGGGTTTACCCGAACCGAATTGTTTCCTTTTTGGTAGAATTTAAAAATGATTTAGCCGAGTAGACCGGTTCATAAAATTCAGGGGCACTTACATATTATAAGTCAAAATTAAATTTCATCTAAGCGCCAAAAATCATACTTAAAAAACCTCAAATTTTTTACATACCAAAGTAGTAAATCTTTTTTCCCAAAAAAATTCTATGTCCCCCTTTTACTTTTTTTTTTTTTTCCTTCAGTATTTGTATAGTGCTGCTGATATTGTTTTGTGTTTGCATTGCACGTGGAATAGGTCAAAATTGGACTTGTCCTTAAGAGTCTAAGACCTTAAAAGTATTAATAACAAATTTATAATAGTAAAGATGGACAATCTGTTTGTTTAAAAAACTATTTCACTATCTGTACTTCAAAAAAGGTTGCTTTAAAGTAATTTGAATGAAAAACAAAATTCTCTATAACTAAGCAACATTACTAGCTGAAAGTATCCACTTACAAGGGAAGATTCCTGTCATGAAGCTCTGGAATATCTCAATAATTTAGTTTTGCTGTCTTGTTCTTTATATCTTTTTTTAATTTTTTTTTTTACTAGCTTTCCCTTAAAAGATAATTACAAAAATAAAATTTTTTTAGATTTAGCTTTAAATTTTTAAATGTGCCTTGGTTTGACACTTATCATTTGTGGATTCCCATTTTCGTTTTAAATACATCATCGGGGGCGATAAATCTTTTCGGCCCCAAATTAAACAAGACGATTTCCATAGTCGATAATAGATTATTCCCCCGATGACCATTAAAAATCCCATGGGAGGGGGAAAAAACCCTTCATTCTTTCACCCCAAAAAAGGGGGCTGGGGGAAGCGGGAAATTTTTTATCCCCCACAGTCAAATGGATAAGGTTTTTACATCTTAGGCAAACACTTTGGTTATAAAAAACCACGAAAAAAAATTAAAAGTCTTTCCCCCTATCCCTGGGTTTGGTACCCCAGATAAACCCCTTTAAACCCCGCTGACCCAAAATTTAAAAAAATGCCAAAAAAGGCAGTAATTTTTTGAAAACCCTCAAATTTTTCTTGGGAAAAAGGCATTTATTACCAAAGCCCTGGGGAAAAGCATGAGCCCCGTAAAAATGCCCTAGAAAGGGTTTTTTTAACCACCATTTTTAGTAGAAGGACATTGACTATATCTGTCCTGGGCCACAGCAAAGACCCCTTTAAACCCGCATGACCCACAGATTAAAAAAGGGGGTGGGGAAAAAGGGGGCTTTGAAAAACCCCCATTTTAGTTGAAAATGGGGCATTGACTATACCTGTTTTTGTACAACCCTTTTGGAAACCAAAAAAACCCGTCTGACTTCCCCAGATTTAAAAAAAAGGGGGGGGAAAAAAGGAAATTTTTTCCCCCACCATTTTCGTTTAAACTGGGGCATTGACTATATCGTTTCCCGGGGAAACGAAAGAGCCCCCAAACCCTGCATGACCCAAAAAATTTAAAAAAAAACCCCGGGGAAATTTTTGGAGGGCTTTCCAAAAACCCCCATTTTAGGTTTAAAAAAGGGGCATTGACTATATCTGTTTCCCGGGGCCCCAACAAGAGCCCCAAAAAAAGCAAAGGAAACCCCCCGTTAAAAAAAGGGCCCCGGGAAAAAAAAAAGGGTTTTTTAAAACCCCCATTTTTGTTGAACTGGAAAATTAAAATAAATCTGGGCCTGTAGCTGTATGGGCCATTAAACCTGTTGACCCCCAGATTAAAAAGTTTCCGGGGGGAAAAAGGGGTCTCTTTTTAAACCCCTTTTAGTTGAATGGACTTTAACTATTTCTGTCCTGTACCCCCAGTAGGGCCCTTTTTAAACCTTTGAAAACCCCAAAAAAAAAAAATTTAAAAATGCTGGGGGGAAAAAAAAGGGGTTTTTTTAAAAACATTTGTTGAAAGAATAAAATTCACTATTCTTCCTGTACCGCAGTATGACCATTAAACCGGGCTGAAACCCCCAGAATTTAAAAAAGTGCCCGGGGAAAAAAGGGGTTTTTTTTAACCCCCATTTTTTGAACTGGGACATTAATTTATCTGTTCCCCGTTTCCCGCCAGTATGGGGCCATTAAACCCGTCCCGACCACAGTTTAAAAAATGTGGAAAAAGGAGGGTTTTTAAACACCTTTTAGGGTTTAAAGGGGCATTGACTATAAACCTTTTCCCGGGCCACAGCATGGCCCCCCCAAAAATGCTGGAAACCCCCAGTTTTTTAAAAAATGCCGGGGAAAAAGAAAAAAAGTTTTTCAACCCCAATTTTTTGTTTTAATTGGACATTTTACTTTTACCTGGTTGGGGAAAACCTACATTTGGGTTTAAGTCTTCCGTACCTCCCTTGTTTTCAATTTTAGAGGAATATTTTGTATCGCTTTTTGTACATGCAAATTTTTTAGTAGTTTAATTCTAGAAAACAATTTTAAAATAGGATGGAAACCCACCCCCTTTGTTTTTTCTTTTTTTTTAAAAATTTTTTAAATTTGGGGTTTTTCTCATACAGGGAAATTGCTACTATTTTAAAGTTTTTGCAAAAACAATCATTTTGCAATTTGTGTCCATTAAAGTGTCCCAAACCCCATTCCTGTTTCCCGACAGCAAAAAACACCCTTTAGCCCACTTTTTACAATTATAAAAAAAACAAATGTTTTGTTAGAAAACCCCCCAAATTTTTTACAAAAGGGCCTGTAAAATATGGGTGAATTTTAAAAGCAAAATGCCCCCAAAAATTCAAAACCCTGACCCCCTTGAGACACTTTTGACAATTTTAAAATAAACAAAAGGGCTTTTTAGAAACAACATTTTTTTGAATTTTGGGTGTTTGTATTTTTTGCATTTTTAAAGCAGCATGACCCCAAAAAAATTAAAAAAAAAATGACTTTTTCTGCCCTGTTAAAAATTTGATGGAGGAAAAGCCCCCTTTAAAAGCCAAATTTTTGTTCCCAAAAGGGCCCCTTATTTAAGCTGTAATTTTCCCCCAGCAAACATGATCCCAAAAAATTTAAATATGAAAATTTTTCAGCCATAATTTAAAAAATTTTGAAGGAGGAAATGTCCCCGTAGAAGCCACATTTCGTTCCAAAGGACCCCTGATTATAGCTGTAAATTTACGCAAAAATGACCCCCAAAAAAATTTTAAAATAAAAATTCCTTTTACCACTATTAAAATTGGGTTTGGGGAAATGCCACTTAGAAGCCACAAATTTTGTTCCAAAAATTTTCCATAATTTTTTAGCTGTATCCCCACAGCAAAATGACCCTCAAAAACTTTTACCCAAAGCGGGTAAAATTTTTTAAAGATTTTAAAGGTTGAGT